>JBCFXI010001188.1:0-68655 GCA_038496175.1 Ampulex compressa
ATATTGCATATTTTTCTAAGCAGTCATAATTTCTTGTGCATCGTGCGAATGAAAGAGAATATTCTTGTTATGTCAATAGAAGATATTTATGTGTAATAAATAATTTATTCTATTTAATTATATCCAAACTAATTGTTACCGCTATAGTACCATTACTATTTTTCATTTTTTTCTTGATGATTTTGTGCATAACTCTGATCTATAGTATGTACGAATGATATAGGATCAAATTGAACGTGACCCGAGTTGTATAACGCTTCTTCATATTCGTACCATTTCTTTACATTAAATTCTTTAAAAAAAATTCCTATTTCCCGTTCTGCAGATTCTGTCGAATCTGCAACACAAAATATGTTCCTTGAGTTACATAATATATGTAAATACATTTTGTATCGATATAAAAGTAATATACCAGAGCCATGTGTTGCATTTCTCGTGTCAGACAATCCGAACATTCCTCTAATGGAATCAGGCGCACTGTACTGAGCCTGATACACCTTTGTCGGACCCATTAGTTGTCTCCATTTATTAATGGCATCATGACCTGCCAAGATGTGTATATCTGACGGGCCGCTGGACATAAATGTCAGCAAACGATGGTAAAAGAATTTCTCCGCGTGCTCTTTGTAAAATAGCTCCGCCTCCTCCTGCGTAATGATCGCCCTGCGTGATCTGACGATTTTGAAATTATTGTCAATAATTAAATCTCGTATTTTCTGAAAAATGAGAATAATTGGCTTTGATTACCATATATGCTGTGTTCAGCCATGCTTAAACGAAGAACGAAGTCGTCGGCCCTCCGCTGGGTACGCATAATAATGCATCGCGTTATCTAAATTCGTGGTACAGAGGTTAAAGGCCCTTACCTGAAGTGCAAACGGTGATTTAACAACGTGCGGTTTAAGTATTGCCAACGTTAATTGCAGAAATTTTCTGGATTTCATTTCAATACCTTATTTCTACTTACTGCTTTTGAAAACGATCATACGATACCTCGAATACACGATAAATGATTTTTCTCTCCGAAGAAAACCATGAGCACGATTGAAAAATCGTCTGTTTTCGAAAGAACTTCGATGCTTCGTCGGTTGCAGCGCTCGTTCGGCAAATTACCACGTGGTTTCAAATGCCTGAGCTGAAGCACTTTGTTATCCGCCACGATATTTTTGTATACGACCGTAAACGTGGTTTAAACCGTTAATCATAACTTTTAACGTGCATTTTGTTGTATACCATTATATATTAATTATTTATTTATTTTAATACAAATATAGATATAAACGCGTAAGAGTAATACACCTAAAAAAAAATCACAATACATTTCTAACCACTATGTGTATATGTAACACCGGCTTAACTTTCATTGTCATGCGACCATGATTAAGGATATATACTGCTAAAATCATTGTTGAAGTATATCTTTGCGACGATATCTTATTCCAGGCAGCAATAGCAGTATCATCCTGATAGCAGTCCAACTTCATCGGTTTAATTTATACAATACGATTTTCCCTTGATCGGAGTCCACGTTTAATTCGTAGCAGTCACGGTGTACATTCTTAATCGAGTCAGCATTCACCGCCGATTACCGATATTTTGTTATACCTTTGCATTCACCGAGCCTAGTTTACACGGTTAAATAGGACGTACTAGTAATAAAGCCAGGAGAGCTACTAGTACCGCATAGACGATTTGGACGGTAGATTGTAGAATGGCTAATAATTATCAATTATAATTGACGGATTATAACATCATTACACCGTGGCTGAGTGGTTCTACCATTCGTCTTCTACCATCGTGACGTTTTTCGCCTGACGGCGCTATGTGAGCTTTCTGTCCGACAGACTCAGAAAAGTAGAGATCCACAAAGCCGTGGCTGCTTCAGAGTAGAGCAGAGATATTGGATTATAGTGCTGCCATATATATACTCCACGTACACTAGCCGCGTAACCTAGGCCTCGGTTAGAGAAAAATGGCGCCCCTGGGCGCTACCCAGTATATCACATTTTAAATTGCATATATATCGAGCTACGCGCGCATATTAGCCCCACGGTCCCTTAATCTTAATCTGTGGCGCGGATTTGCAACTGGCGATCGTCTCGCGGGAGTTCCATTGCTCAGAGGCTGTCGCCGTTCCGTATAAGCTGGGGATTCTTCGTGGTGGCCGCGGCGGCGGTGATCGCATTGGCGACTGGGGCATGGCCATTCACGGCCCCCCAGATCGCCGCGAACACCCCGGTCACCCCTTCGGCGGCGTCGGTGTTCTTTTTGAAATTGTGCACCGAATAACGATTGTACAATCCCCAGATGCTGTTCATGAGCTTGCTATTGTACTTCAGCGGGGTCAGCTCCCAACCTGCGGTTCGAAGAAGAAGGGATACAGATATTCAATGGGTGATCAAAGATATGGGGTGTGCAAATTAATTCGCTGTCTTTACGTTTAATCGTTTCTTACGCGCTGTCGATTGTGCGAAAAATAAGGCGAGCTTGTCGAGGAGCGAATGCATTTTATTTTTCTGAAAACAAACCGCCGGTACGTTTGAAAAGAATCTGAAGTAATTTACACACCTGATACATCGAAGTAATAATATAGAGATTGTATGATAATAATGGAATTACATTAATAGTGAAGCCTTTTAATCAACGCAAACTTGTAAACAGCATAACGGTATTTCTTAGCGCTCAGTTGAATGTGCATAAACCATTAACGACTCGCGTTAATATAGTGTATAGTGTTAATATAAAATTTAAGTTACATGAGCGCAATACGCATTTCCTGCTGAAAAAGACGCAATTATTCACTCGTTATCGCGAATGTTTGTAAGCTACATGCACATTTATGGGAGAAGTATAAGAAAATATATAAGAAATCAAGATTTCAGTTTGTTCGTTTAGCGCCAGGTTATTCTTGAGAGAGTAAGATTTTCACGCAGCACGCTAATAGCGAGGAATCTGCAACAACTTAGGAGCGTATTAATTCTATATCGGTATCTGAAAATTACCTTCTAGCGGCGGTCTAGCGCTAAACATATACTCCTTGCCCAGTTTTTCCCTTTCCTCCAATGCGGATATCAGAAGACCGCGTTCAAGATTACGACGGACTTTGTACGCCGCAAAAGCACCCTGTGGAATAGCGGCCATCTTCTCACAATCTAAAATGAGAAAGAAAATCAGCAAGGCATCTCTTGCCGGTTCATTGAACCACGTTTGACACATGTACTTTTGTCATTGATAACACAGTGTTTGGTTCATCGTATCGCACGCGCATTCCCATAATTTTGTTTTACCGGTCGATCGTACTATAATTTATTTCGGTCGATTTACGATGACGTACGATTATCTCAGTCACGTTTACCAGCATTAACATGAATCTAACGTCAAGCACTCTTAAATACGAAAGGCTTCGTGCAGTTTTAATGTTTACAAGTGCTTTCAATAAGGTATCATTCTTTGTATTGGTAATTCAAACGGAAAGCCTTATTTTGCAAGAGGCATCTCGCAAGGAGCTTCAAGAAAACACGTCGATAGGAGGGACAAATAGCGTGAGATGCATACGAAGTGAACGATAGATAAAGTTATCGGCCGTGATAACGAATGCACCGTCGAACGCAAAAAGTGCAGACCAAACTTAGCCTTTTACTTCAACCTCCGTGATACGAGAACAATGAATCAAGCACCAGTTATAAACCGTTTAGCTTTCGAAGAAGATCCCAGGGATCGTAATCTAATTAACGCAGCTCCTTGGTTCACTGCGAGGTGTCTTTCAGAAGGAAACAGCTTTGAAGGGGAAACCGACCGGCACAATTTTCAAATAGCAGCTGCGCTATTTGTCGCCTGATGCACACAGGGCGTATCTTATCGGCGGTCTTCCTGGCTACGGAAAGGGCAATTCCTTCGTGCTTCCGCGCTCTTCGACTTTCGCACAGATTGATCGCCTCAAGCCTCATGCAGCCACGCTCGATCTTCTTCGATAGAGTCATCAACCGATCTGGGGTACTTTGACGATAAAAACACTAGCTCCAAGTACAGAAATAACGGTCCCACGGCTTTATCCCGCAAATGCTCTGAAAGGGCATACGCTTAAGCTGTGACACAGAGAAACGAGATTGCACTGGCTCCGCGTAAGCCCGGTTGGTTCGATTTATAACTTCGCCTTCGTGGTGGAAGTAGGGAGGAGACGTAGGGAGAATGAGAGGAGCATTCGTTAATCGACGCTTTAACGAGAGCGGGATATCGGCGGCCTTCGAGATCAGCGCTGACGCGCTCTTCGGCACCGCCGACGACCACCACGATTTTTCCTTATCGCCTCCCTCCTCGTGGATCGAGACGACGCACTCTGACATTTGCACTAAAACATGCAGCAAACGGTGTTGCACTTGAGCAAGTGCCGCCTCGCTCTCAGGATGTACGGATACTTTACTCCGGGTTGCATATGTTACATCGTGCGAAATTTCGATCGATATTGAGAGAAGTTCTTTGCGTAACTTTTGTTTACTTCGTAATATTTATCGATAAGTATACGACATGTGTCTCAACGTGGAGGTGGATACGTTGTTACGAGATTTTCAGTATGCACGACTTTCTTGTCTTCTCAGCGACTTTATCGGTGTAATGCCAGACCCCAAGCAAAGATTTGTCCCGTATCCAACGTAAACAAAGATATGAATGGGTACTAATGTGTTGCAGAAATAGGGGACATTATCGTACTCAGTATCGGTATTATGACGTCTATGAACAATGTAAGATTAATGCAATTTCCTACGAAATTCCGCGGTACACTTTCATTATTGCATTCATTGCGATAACGATGATGGCGATAGTGCGGGTTGTTTTTTGGCTCGAAGAGACATCGTAAATAGGACAATTATATAAGTGATTAACTGTGCGCAATTCACGATCATCCTTGCGTGCACTTTGACATTCTTGACGAATCATGACTGAATGAATCATTCTCCTGTATATTTTCGGAAGCTACGCTTGCTTAATACGAACATCTATTGTTTTAGCGCTTCGTCGGATAATTCTTCGGGTACTTCTTTGTTCTCTAAATCCCCAAATTGTAGATCTTATGTTATTTAAGCTCGAAGTGCACAAATCATCTCCTGATCCCTGAATATCTCATCCTAGCTTCTTTCTTCTTTAATTTCTCCTTCAACATTTTTTATAACGTGATATGCTTCGGCAATGTTTCCCCGTGTTGCATCTAAACAAAAATTGTCAACCCATCTTTATCTTCGTACTGCTCATCGTGACCTGACATACGATTATTTTATCATACTGCTCTTCCGTCTGGCAGTTCCACTATCGGCCAAAACCTCGTGTTCTGCGATATATTCCTACCACGTTTCTGTTAGACATTCTAGAATTTACTAACCAAAATAATGGCAAAGTTTTGTGGTTTTAACACACATAAAAGCTGTATGTTCTTTCGATTCCATGATATATTTATTGGCAGAATACAACATTTTACCGTGATTGAATCAACCGTTTGTGTACATATTTTGGTATCAGAGGTTATCATACAGTTCTTTTTTCTATGTGGTTTCAAGTGACCCTTCGGCGGAACATTCTTCAATCAACAATACATACCAACTGAATTACATAAAGTTACACGGGTGGGGTGACTTCAAAGCTAGTCATCGCTCTTCCTCGGTAAACATACAATTGGACTTTTGTCCTCATATTGTTGTATACGTTTAACAATTATTAATGAAAAAATCACGTTCCAGTGATATTTGTATCAAGCCGTAAAGCGAAGTGGTGTTTAAAAACATACTTTATAGCGACATATTATCACACGTAACAAGTATATGCTTTATTCAAATTTTGGTAATAATAGAAAAATAGTTTCACAAAAATTAAGACGATCCTTAGCAGCGGATACATTTGAGGGATCAATTTTTTTCATAACTGTGAGACCATTCGGGTTTCCTCTTCTCTATGAAGCTTTTTATTCCCTCTTGAGCGTCTTTCAGCTTAAGGTTATTAACCATTTTCTCCGTTCCCAGAAAGTAGGCGGTCGATATATCCAGATCCATTTGCTCGTACAAGAACGTTTTGCCAATATGTGTAACAGATCGGCTCTTGCCGTTGATCGCCTCCGTGATCCTACGAACTTCCTCCTCTAATCGCGAAATACACACAATATTATAGTAAATATAGCGTCAAACGATTAAGAGGATTCATTGGTGACCTACCCAGCTTGTCGTTTGGCACGACCTTACTCACAAGTCCAGCCTCGTACGCCTCTTTAGCACTGATTGGATATCCCGTAAATAACATGTACATCGCAGTTTTTCTCGGTACATTGCGCACTAAAGGAATACCCGGCGTAGAGCAAAATATTCCGAGATTAGCGCTGCAAAGATATTTCTAGTTCAATAACAAGGCATTATTTTGTTTGCCCTCGAGATAATGATCGACGATATTCAAGTACATGGATAAATGACGGCGATGTAGCAAAAATTGATATGCATGACGAATCACGATACACGATACATGGGTTATACATTTGTTAATAGGATAATAGTGTTGGTTGCGGTTGCCATAAGTTCATTGTGTTACCCTGGTGTGGAGAATGTGCTCCTTTCCGTGCAAACTACGATATCACAGGCAGCTACCAATTGGCAACCGGCTGCGGCTGCCAAACCATCCACGGAAGCTATCACGGGGACTGGACTGTGGGTTATCGTGCGCATCAATTCTGAGCAAGTTTCGAACACTGTCTTGTGGAGCTTCTCCTCCTTCGCCGTCTGAGGAACGCGATTTCGATCGTTACTCTGCGATTACTATGAGGACTTCGTGCATGAAACAGACCTCCGTTATTTTCAACTCCTGGTCTGTTTACGAACCAACTCTTTTAAGTTGTGCCCAGCGGAAAAGACCTTGCCAGGCGCGGCGGCAAGTACGATGGATCGCAATTCCTTATTATCTTCGTCTTTCTTTATACTTTCCAGCAGGGCCTTCAACATTCCGAGCGACATCGAATTTCGGGAGGCAGGATGGTTCAATGTTATACTTCTCACCTAATGGTAAACAATTCCAGGCTGAGTTTTTTGCTCAATTTGAATTTTAGTTTTGCAAGGTTAACTGCGCGCTCTTTTGATTAAGTCTTTTTCTAGAAATAGTCAATAATTGAGAATTGCTATGACAAAGTATGTCGTACCTTGTACGATGGTAGGAACTGTTATGAAAAATTGTTTTAAAATCAATACGAGTAATTTGATAAAAAATGTCTTACCCCATTTTCTTGTTTGACTTCAACATACTTTTCTTCTGTGGCCAATACTCTGCTGCTCGATAGCGTCCTTGTAACGCATCGTCCCACCTGCAACAACGACGCACGACAGATATGGTTGGTATTCAAATTTATCCCGCGTTTCTTCTTCGGTACAACTCGCGTGACTCCGCGAGTCTTCGTAAAATGCTATATCAATGCCACTGCGTGATGTAGGATTTTGTAAGAGCAAGAAATAAACACGAAGAAAAATTCATTTCTCTTTTACTATAAAATACGCTTGCACACACGTATCTTGATATTACATGAAAATCACAGGTTTTTTGTATAAAAACAACTCGTTATAGGTGTCAAAATAGCGTGAAGTTTACATACGTGAATAATAGCAAAAACATTTTTACTCCGGAAGCTGGTTGCTGTGGCCATTTCTTAAGTTAAATTAATCAGAATCCGTATGTTTCAATTTTCTATAAAATGCACAGCCTGGCCCACAATTATCAATGTGCTCCACGTCGGAGCGAACTAACCGTGATATGTACTGGTTATCGGTAATAAAGCGTACTCCACGTTTACTGTGATATGGGATACCAATGACGTCACTTAACCGTACGTAAAGCGGGAATTTCGAAGCAGTGCACATAATAATTCTCGATCGGAAATTTAAATTATCTTTTTCTACAAACCGACACAACTCTATCCGCGCCCATAGTCGATTATTTAACGATATGCTTTTCGCGCTTATAGATTAAAAAGCAAAGCGTACTACAGCGCCTTACAAAAATCTGACAATCTGAGTGATACATCTTACTTAACCGGTACTCTAGTTTTACAAAACAAGGTATTTTTTATCGTATGATAAAAACCGATTATCAGTCAGAGACAATTTCCAAGCACATGAAAAGCGTATATATCAGTTGCACTTCTAGCTGATATTTGAAGATATTCCTATTAAGATCCGATATCTTCCGAATATTACCATGTAAACTGCCCTGTGCGGATGCTTAATCATGGTTCATAATCGTAACTGCCGATGTCATGCCCCATAACACATATATTTGATCGAATTTCCGAAACCGTGGACATCCCGATGATCCATCGAGGGTTGCTAAGCAACCAATGTTTCCCTAACGACCAACATGGCGGACGTGGAGGGTAAGTTAGCGTATGTCAAATCGCCGCCGATACCGTATTTTCGAAGCACGGTGCTTAGGCTCACCACAAATAACGCGTCGAGAGATTCCCTCGGTTGTTTCCCGAGTTTTTCTGGGGCTGCATTTCCGTCCGGCCGCGGTTTCGCAGCAAGGCCCGATTTCTAATAATATATACGCATAGCCACGCGTACGGTAAGGTGTTCAGCGTCTCGTGTGGAAGAAGCAAAAAGTATCGGCACGCGGTCGCGATGCTCGTCGTGACACCTAAAATAAACCCCTTCTACGAGCCGAGACTGCGTCCACGTTGCTCGTACAAGACCAGCCTCGTGTTAATGGAGTGTCTCAGTCGGTGTCTCCATGCGCCTCGATGTTGTGCTGTGTATCGAAGAGGGCCGCCGCAGGGGCGGATCTGGGTTTCTCCTACGATGACTATTCGTCAAACTTGCAACCCGTCGAACTCGAAAAAATAGAAGTCGAGCTCTATCCAGTGGAAGGTGAGCTTTCTGCCCGGGATCGTGTGTCGAAGCAGGCTTAACCCTTTGACTACCTGTTCGCGACAGACTCGAAGTCTTGTACTACCGATCTTTGATACATTCTCGCAATGTATATTGTATTAACCGAATTTTTATTGTATGATATGTTGTCCAATAATTAATATAATTTAATATCCAATATATGCCGATGTAACTCTTCCTAACATAATTTTTATACGGCCAGCCTAGTAACTGTTACAACATATTTATCAGAACTTGTTATTTTTTATTCATGAAGGTTGTCCTTAAGAATGTTGTAATGCATATTATGGCCTCTGGTAATTCCGCGTATCGATTAATTCGCACTGACTTACCAATTGCTGCGAACCACTTAGATTCCCGCGACCTTAGACCGAGATAAATAGTACTGACGAGCAAAAAAAATTGAATGCCAGTAGTCTTATACGACGCATTCGCTGGGAGCAGAAACGTAAATGCAGAATCGTAAAATGTACCTTTTTTCACGGTTTTTATAAGAATTATTCTAAATTATCCGCTCCAGCATCAAGTAACTCGAACATCAAACTTGGTGTGTGACATCACTTATCACAGGACCTATTATTAAATTTATCTCTTCCGAAAAATTTTATTGTGTATCACAAAAAAAGCTCCAAGTTTAATCGATAATTAACGTAACGGCAAACACTGATTATGCATAAAATAACTTTTTTCGCGATCACTCGGACATTCGCAAAGTGTCGAAGTTCATACGTAACAGGGACAAAGCGTATTATCATGTCGGCTAAAAATAGTTTATTCCATCAATAAACTTTAGCGGCCGAGATAAAAAGAGATCCTGTTTTCAAGATGAATTAAAATTAGCGCGCCCATAGAAGCTATAATGTTTTGCTTTTTCACGTAACAGTCCAAGAGCGTGCAAAGACGCAATAGAAAACCTCAAGTCTGACTTTGGAGATAAACCTTGATGCAGGTTTTATCTCACATGCACTCATTGAACTCACCGCCTATTCCTTCCTACGTCAGACTTCATTAAATCTCCTGCCCGGTCCCCATTACCGATTAAATCATCTTTCGTGAATATACTCAAGCACGTCACGGTTATTATTTCTCAAAGATTCTATTACGGTGACATCTCCAAACCCTGGATTCAAGTTAAATTTTTAACCGATATAACAATCAATATAGATCAAGAAAATCTCTGCAATTCCCGTACTATTAATTAATACGATTACGAAGATGAAAAACACTTTCCAAGAAATGTTATTTTGTAGTACGCCCCGACCATAAGTGTTAGGACATATATGGAAAATAAAAATCACGCGTGATAGATGACCGAATCAATTTTACGAACAAACACCTGCATTTAAAAGGATATCAATCTGAGGTTAGCGTGAAATCGCGTAGATCATCGATTGTCCTAATACTTATGAATCAACGTTCTACATCGATGCTTTGAATGGAAAACCGAGGACGGAAGGAATCGCAGGCGCGAGAGCGCGGCGGACACAATATGCGCACGGTACCTTATAACGCCTAAAAAGGAAGCTTGTCTCTCCGTAGGCGAGCGGCCTGCGGGGGCGACTCCTCGCGTCTTCGTCGTCCACGCCGTGCTGCGTGTCGTTCAATCGGAGAATTTACTCCGCAGGTGTTCGCGATCCACACGCTCCTCCGCGCTGCACCGCGAACAAATTTATGGCGATCGTGGATAAACGATCTCAGTACTCGGGTAGCCTTCAACGAGGGACATCGTCATTTTCTTCTATTTCCCGCGTCATCGCACCCCTACGTTTCTTCTCGTTACGAACACTCAGTCGGAATCCCGTAAACCGTCGTTTAACGTGCATTCTCGTTATATATCGAGCTTGATCAAATCTCATCATCGTATACGAGCGGCGTAATTCGATTGACCGTACAATAGGACTTACGCGTTTGTCTCTCGATTGATCTCTCGACGCGTTAATGCGCGACAACTGATTTGCTCGTCGATCAGTGAGCGCCGATTATCCGTGGCGCGAGCTATTTACCGTTATAATGTATGATAATTAGTGCAGGTGAGTCAGATTAAATCGTATTTTTTTCTCTATTCTCCCGATGCCTCAGGAGTAACTCGTGAAAAAGGCAGATCGGCTCGATGCTTTATTTGTGCCGAGAAAAATACATTATCGAGTGCTCCTCTGATTTAACGTTTACGCATATACCACGGTTGCTCCTATTCTTCAACGCGCTCGCATTATCCTTTCAAAATACTAAGTTAGACGATTATCATTATTTTGCTTTTTGCTTCTAAGCTTGACATCATCGATTTCAAGTCGACGATGTTTTGACGGGGTTGCACTTTATCGAATATCGGAAACTCGTACCAGGGTGTGTTTTATCTGACTCATTCTGCTAGTTATATGCACGGACGTATCGTGTGCTTCCCGAAAAGGAGGAAAGCGCCGGCAGGAGACTAATTCTCGCTAAATGGACACAGATGTGCCGCCCATCCTTCTTCCGTGCGCTATATGCGCACGGACGTTTATGCCGCAGTCGTTGGAGAAGCATTCGAAGATATGCGAACGATCCGCCATCAAGAAGAGGAAACCCTTTGACTCGGCCAAGCAGAGGATACAGGGCACCGAGCTGGCCGAGTTTCTTCCGAAGCAGGAGAAGAAACGGCACTTTCAGGAGGACAGGTCTGGCAATACCAGATCCTCCTGGAAGCAAACGCACGACGACTTTCTCCAGGCGATACGAGCGGCTCGCGGTGAAACTGTAAGTATTTTTCATTTTTCTACCTCATGTATATGGAGTACCTGATTCGAGTGTCATTACTTGAACTACTGCCAGTTACGCGCTTATTATACAAACGACCAACGCTCTACTAATGATACATGAATGTAAATTTCGAGGCAGACATGAAATGCAGAAGTTAGTGGTACGAAGGTGTTTCGATAAAATTTTTTATTAATGGAGGCAACAGTCGATTATGTTGTCCATCTTGTTATGGCCAATTATGTACCATTCAGCCGTTACCTATTCAAACAGCAGGTAGACTAAATTATAGAGTAAATACCAAAGCGTAGTTGGATTGTTTAATATGATAATTGTTGGGAGCTGACAGATTAACCCACTTGCATCGCGAGTGATGCAAGTGCGTTCATGCGTGTAGTGTATTCTTTTTTCAGCACACGCTCCTACGCACGAATATCGCAAGATTGCCTTGGATGTTACGCGTGTGAAGGATAGGTTAAATGTACTTATGACATGATTCTATCTATGGCTTGACTATTGAATTATAATATGTATTTTACATATTATATTTTATATTAAGAATATATGTTGATATTATTATAAATATTAAGATATTATATTTCAGAAACGTTAAAAGCCGTATACAGTGTCACATAGCCCAATCGGAATCGCCTTATAAAAACATTCATCCACTTTCAAAATATTTGTGAGCTATACCATGTTACTTTTATGACACTGAGTAAAATTTATGAATAATGCTTTTAAAATAAAAAAAAAATAAACGATTACCCCGAAATATAAAAAGAAATTTGCAAACGAGAAAATCATGACTGTGCAGGTTAATTTCTGCCAGCTGTAAAAAGATGTAGAAACATCTTCAAAGCTTAAATATAAAAAGTCCGCTGCATAAAATGTACGCTGTAAATCATCCTTCCGATTATCATTAAAAAAATTAACAGGACATCGTCTTTCTAAAGAACCACATTGTTAGCAGTAACATTATCCGTGTATAACCAGATGGACTTCACCTCGCAGAGGCAATGCGGCCCCGTGGTATCCTCCGGAGCGCCTACTAGGGCGAACGAGAAGGGCGCCTGTCCCACTTGCAACCGGCAGTTCGGCATCAAGGCTTACGACAGGCACGTGGCCTGGTGCAAGGAAAGGTCGACGCGGTTGCCGGTCAGTGCCGCGACGAACATCGCCAAGGAACGTCTCGAGGCGCGGATGAAGTACAGGGCGCCCGCACTGAAGAACCGCCGACCGACCAACCGCGAGAAATACTCCCCTGGCTCGGCTGTGGCGCTCAATGCTGGCAGCAAGACGTCGCCGACTTTAGCCGGCTCTAAGGCGAAGGAAAGCCTCTCAATGCCCAGCTGCCATAAAGGCGGCGACAGTCCGCTCAAACAGAAGCCAGCTGTCGTGTAAGTGCCGCTTGGCTGGCTGCCACGAAGGGTGATTCTTTCACGATTCGGCGCTCATACGTGACTTCTTGACTTAAACGCTTCTAGGATCGCTGTCCCTTACTCGTGGTTCTTGTTAATTCCTTAACCTCGGTGAAATCTAATGCGCGGGATATGAGATCGGTGATCGATGCTAGAAACGTAAAGCGTAATGGTTTCCCCGTTGCTGGTTGAACTGACCAACCAAATTTGTATATTTGAGAGATGTTTCTATGAATAATTTGGTACGCTTCTTCTGAGCATTAGATATATTCGCTATGTTATGTTCAAACGTTTGTAATACGTGATTAATTTTGAACAAATATGAAAGCAGTTATACTGAAGGCGAATGATGGGCAAAAATGTATTGGATCACTGATGTGAAAAATGATTTAAGCCGGGTTCAGCTTCGAGGTGTCCAATTGCAGTACGATTATAGAAACGATCGTTTCCTTATGCCGATGTCTGGCGGTAGAAATCTTTTGGCCGTAGGCCAAGGAAGTAAGACCTTCCGCCGATACTTCCTCTCGTGTAGCTTACCGCTGCTCTTCCGTCCCGCATTAACGACCTTTTAACGACCGTCATCGAGCCACAAGTGTTTTTCACTTTCGTTAAAATAAACCACTGTCGTTTTATTCACTCTCGTTAAATTCGAGATGTCACTTTTTTTTTACAGTCGACGTCCTACGCAAGCTAAAGAATCCGTGATCTCCTCTGGCCCAATGAAGTCACGACCGATGGATCGAACAAACAGGTGGGCCTTTTCCGTATTTCTAACGTTAGTTCGAAGTGTGCTACATTCGAAAAATAGGCTCGTAACATATTATAGAATATTCCGTATGCGATGATGGCGTGCATGAGGAGAAGGAAAAAGGATGAGGTACTTGTTATTCATAACGTTGATATGCTATTTTCTTTCTACATCGTCGCTTACTCTAATATCAAATTGAAATACCAGAGACACGGTGGTGTAGTGGATAGAGGCTCGGACTTCCACGCGGGAGACCCGGGTTCGAATCCTGCCAATCACTGATGGTTTTTTCATGTGATATATATCGTACACTATACTGCTCTGGTGGCTCGAAACCCACCGCAAACAGAGTGTAGATCTTAGTCCAAATGATATTAGCAGTCGGTGCCAAAAATGAATTTAAAGAACAAAAAAAAATTGATAAACCTGCTGACCTTCTCCTGATGACGATCAGGCGCGCATCCTTGACCCTGTTTCCTCCTCCTCAGGCCAGCGGAAGACGAGCCCGGTCCATTATCCTTTCGACCACCTAACCCACCACCCCTCCTGCGACGAACTTCCCATTTCCCCGTGCCTCGCATAAAGTTCACGAATGAAAGATCCGTGGAAACCTGGAAGAATAACCTCGCATCTCCAAAAATCAATGGAAAGCAGCACATCGGCGAGGGTAGATTCGTGCCTCGACGAGAGATGATGTTCCTCCAGCGGCTTAAGAATGACGAGAACAAAGGTCAGACTTTACAGACGGGCAGGTCGCAAAGGGGAAGCATCGTGTCCGCGAGAAGTCAAGGCAATCCAAAGGTGAACGACGTTAGCGTGAACGATGATGCGATGGGCATGACAGTCCAGCCGTGCACCATATATAAAGAGAAGGAGCTTGTCACGTGGAAGCAAATCTCTCGCGAGAAAAGCGTACAGGTTACGCAGGATTCGGGGGCAAATGAGACGAAGGATTCGTTGGATAAGAGTTCGATGTTCGTTTTCAGGGAAGGCAGAACGAAGAATTTGTGGACTGAGCACAGTATGAATCATAACGATTGGCAAGGTGATTGGCAATATGAATCGGAAGTCAAAGAACAAGAAGTTATGTCGGAGGAAGAAAATCAGAATGATAATAATACTGATAGGTTAAGTATACATGAAGGGAATAATACATGGGAGAATGACGACGACAACTTAAATAGAACGTACTCGATAAAAGATCAGATGGAGGGTAAATTGTTGTTTGAGAAAGACTGTGGTAGTAAGAAGCGAAAGCTTGTGATGCACAGTCCTCGGATAGAATTTCGCTTACAAGATTCGAAGAATTTTAAGTATGAGAATGTTAAATTGTTACCAGTGCCTCGTAATCGCTCGAAAACGTCTAAGAACGATGTTGATGTTCCAAGATCCTTGAAAGTGCATAACAATAAGAAAAATGATAACGAAGGTATTTTACATGAAAGTGCAAATGATAGCCTATTCTGTGTTAAGGAAAACACTGATACATCGGAAACTATTTTTGAAAGTTCCCAAGAAAGCTTTTTAGATAATACAGAACGTTCACTGCCGATTTCCGCCCCTGAAATATTATCGAACGACAAAATATTAGATAGTCAACAAGAGACATCCTTGGTAACCTTAACTCAAGGAGGAAAAGAAATAACTGAGAACCTGCAATGTAAGGAAAATACCAGTTTACTAGAATCTCAGATTTACAAGTCAAGTATCCTATCATTTAACATAGATAAAGAACAATTTGACTGTGACAAACGATTATCTATGTTCTGCACGACCGTTTCTGATGATATACAAAGCGAAAAAAGTTTAAATGAAAAATGTATCCCGATGTGTCTTGAAAATAAATCACCCGAGACTTTTCCCAAACAATACGAATATTCCAAGACGTTAAATAATATCGATGAAGAAAGTATATTCAAGCACGACACAAACAATATCGCAAAGAGACCTCAACAAGACATTCAAGAACTACAGTCGGAATACAGAGCTGAAGAAGAATGTCAACAGGACAATAATAAACACATACCAAGTACGTTTTTTAAATATATGGAACCAATATCGATGAATAACGATGCCCAGTTATTTGATAGTAATCTGATATATCCTACTCGGCCTAGCACACCCATTAATGAAAGAACCATGACATTTGAAGAACCAGAAGAGGAAGAGTCTGTTTGTTCTTCTTTTCTAGCCCCTTCTGTAGATGTTAAGTCAGACTATGCTGCACAAAAGGACACATTACACACTGATACCTTATCCGATAATATCCGTTCTAATCCTAAATCCAACAAATACACGGAAACCTCTCAAGAGAAACAAGACATAATAACAGAATCGTGTCAAATCAGTGAAGGAGATGGAAGCAAATCTACCTTGAAAATATCCGAGGAACTTCGGTTAAACGACAATATAAAGAGAAGATCTGGCACATACATCGTCGATAATGTTTCTAAGTACAGCATAGTAAACTCAAAATCCAACCTCGAAGAATCTGTGCACCGAACGTCGCCAGAAAAAATCCAAGTTGCCAGCAACACCCGAGAGCAAGGCTCTTGTACGAGTACAGACAGTTATATAGTCACAGAAGAAAAATCGAAAATGTCCTTCGAATCAGTTGTTCACCCAAACATCCCTACGAACGAAGAAATCCATCAGATTTACGAAAATTACGTAAATACAGATTTTGATTACGATAGCGATAATACTTTTGGAGAGAAACCCGACTTGTCCGTCAAAGAAAAAGTCTTTCCGAATTCTAAGAAAAATATGGACTTAGAAATAGCGAGGATAAGGTGTAAAAGTGCTCAGGCATCTCTCGCAACATCGAGTCAATTGAATTCGATGGAAATTCAGAGCAAAATTCGTCAGAGTATGGAATTACTTCGTGGCAGTACCGACACTTTGATATCTTCGATCGAGGCGAATCATTTGGCGAACAAGGAACAATCGAGCGTGGCCGACTCGGTTGAAGAAGAGACGATAGAGCTGATCGGCTCCAGGAATCGGAGTATCACCGTTAGAATATTGCCCGAGATTAAATGCAATACGTTGGAGGCTAAAGAAAGTCAAGGCACGTGCCAGAGAGTTCAGACGTATTGGGAAAAAGCCTCGAACGCTTCGAGAAGGAGACTGATCAATCTCGATCCACCCATTCATGCTGAGTGCGGTCTTCTTAAAAGAAATCCCAAAGCCCGCATTCTCCCTCCAGTTCCCACATCGTTTATACGACGAAGGTAGGATCGCACGAGCTTCCGCAAAATGATAAGCAACCCTATGCTTATTATTAACCCTTTCTAGCCCATATTATGATTTTTTAGTATGAAAATTATATTTTCAAGAAAAACAATTTAAGAGTACTTGATTAGTAGAAACAGATCTGGGCATCATTAGGCTGTAGAGGGTTAATAAGTATCACGTAGGTTATACAACTGCGAGGAAGTACTATGAATTTAAAGCTCATATTAAGCAATGATTTTGCACTTTTAAAAGAGCATTTTCATTATCGTTTTATTTAAAAAATATGCCCATGATCGTTATGTTATAAGTATATGCGTATTGGTGTGAAATGGACACACCTGATGGGTAAAATTTAATATCTAAGGATCGAAAATTGTACCGATCCATGCGTTTAATATCCACGAAATATTATAGGGATTTCATACTGCCGTTGCGCCCTGTATGGAGTAATTACGTGCGCAGACGACCGGATTTTAGTCTGGTGCTTAAGGGTAGAACGTAAGTCCGAGAAGGGTGAACGAAGGCCAAGGCAGATTTCTGGTTTTTCACGAAATTTATCGTTCCTCGCACTTAGACGTTTTCCCACAGTTTCGTGATTGGTTTTTGAGCGACGAATCAAAGCGCCTTATATAGACAACAAAAAAAACTAACATCGATACACTCGTGGCTGGCTGAACCGTAAATTTAATCTTGGCACGTTCTTCGATGTTACTCAGCGTCGCATGCGTTTCTTCGATGCTTCGTACGAACGATCGCACATCACGCAGTGAAAACATTCGCTTTGAAAATTGTTACGAGGAACATGCCTTGCATGTTGTCCGCTCGAAAGCGTTTTCGAATTTCATACATTCCTTACCATTCACTCATCGTTCTCCGCCATGGATATCACGATCAACGATACACGTGCAAAGCACGAGATTTCATCGCCATACAAGAGGAGGAGCGACACCCTTACCCGCCACCTACCCATTTACTCTTCTCACCACACTTACATGCAGCAACCACTTACAAAGATCCACTTCATTACAGCACGGTGACCTACACTCCCAGCAGCTTAATCCAAGGATCACCAGATATTCGTTTGCCTGCGACAAAAGCAAGAAAAAAGACTGCAGTATCCCCATCCCCACACGATCATCCATAAAGCGCGGGTGGAAAGCGGTTTTAATCGAAAAAGAAACTTGTACTTTCAGCGGCACATGCAAGGACTACGATCCATTTCTGCTGGCGGAGCAACAGATGAACGACCTCCTCTCGGACACGAGCGATCGATCAATGACCGACAGCCCGTCCACGGGTCAGACCCACGAAAATCTTTTCCCCCTCTCCCACTCCTCGGCCTTCGTCAAATATCCACACCAAATCGCCCCCTCGAGTTCGAACAAGCGATCGTCCCTGATAGCGCCGCCCACCGAATTCGACGACCTAACCTCCGACTTCTCGAGCGACTCGACCGAGACCAACTCGCTCTCTCACGAGCTGTTCCTCAAGGATTGCAAGGAGCAGGAACGCGCGAAGGACCTGCTGGCCTCCAGGTCCTCGGACAAGGAATCGCCGCCGAGAGAGCTGGGCAGGCGAGTTATTATCGACAAGTCGAAGGCGCTGGGCGGCGAGATCGCGGAGGATCGTTCTGAACGCGGTAGCAGGAGTTTCGTTGGCAGCTCGGAGAAAGCTCGTAGGATCCTCGACAAGGTGTCGCCAAAAGTGGTGCGACCCAACGTCAATCGTTCGCACTCGGTTCGGGCATCGTCGGCCCCGAAGACGACCCCCGAGAGGAAGACTTCGGGTAACGGCATAGGCGACTCGAAGAAAGCGAGCCAGTCTAAGGTCAACGAGGGCCACAGAGCCACGAATGGCCATCTGAACAGTAGGAACAACAATTACGTCAACCTCTCGGGGAGCAATCTCAGTCTGAGTTCGATCGTTTCGTCGGAGCTCGATATGAAGCGATCGAATTCGGTGTTCGACGAACTGATGTCCTCTTTCGAGGACGACGGTACCTCCTTTCCGTCCCTCAGGAACCTCCTCAAAAACGATTCCTTGTCCATGTCCAGTCCCGTGCACGGTGGCAGACAGCACAACGGCCAGATCAGCGACGAGGAATTCTCATCTCCCGATAGTTATAAACGGCAGGATCATGGCAAATTCAGCGCCGATTCTGCGTACAGCAGGTTAATTTTACTCTCTATCTGTTTCATCCAAAGCCTTGCAACATATACGCGCATCCTGTGTGTTCTTTCTGATAATTCGTGTGGCACGAATAATTGCTAAAGACTTCATTTTACCGTGACATTGCCTGTATTGTTCCATGAGTGTTAAAAAAGCTTGATCCACCAATTGTTTGAGTGTCTTTTAATCTAAAGAACATAAAGCAACATGGAGCTTTTCGAGATTTACGGAAAAACATTTCGATCTGTATATTTGTCTGAATATTTTTATTGTTTGAAAACACTCTTTGTTGTTGTCCTGTGCATTTTTTATTTTTTATTTTTTTTATACAACTGTAGATCTCTCGTTGAAATGTGTGCGCATTTACCTATAGCTTTTCCCCTTTCGTGGCTGCCCAAGCGCCGTGTGCCAACTTCCTGCATGCCTAAAGCCACCTTCAATTTGTTGCTCCTAGTTTAAATCGCAAATATTCGAACCATGGACGCAGCACCAACGACGTGGCGGGTCGATTCGACGAGGAAGCGTGCAGAAATCGGCGGAACAGCGACACGGCCGCGAAGTGCAAAATGTCGAAGTTCTGCCACGAGTGCGGATCGAAGTTCCCGGAAACGGCGAAATTCTGCTGCGAATGCGGCGTCAAGAGACTGGCACTCTGAAGACTCAGCATCATTGTCGTCATCCGACGACCCTGAAAATGGGAGAAAGATTCGCGGTGCTTGACTTTCGTTCATCACGAAAGTGCAAATGATAATGTTTGGGATACAGTTTGAGAGGCTGGATCGCGAGTAAACGTGCTTTGCCCTCTGAAAAAATCTAATCGAGCTAAAACAGGTTTGACGAGTACGCCGGATGCTTTTCGAGAGTATAAAGATGGCAATGTAAACTAGACGAAAGCAAAGGCTTTGCATAGTAAACTGGGAATAATCCTCGATCCCATACCTGCAGTTTCCAAACGGCAAAGAATTGCGAGAACATTTTATTTATGGAATGATTTCTGTTGTTTTGGAGATCCAATAAAGGAAAAGATACACTTTACGAAATAAACGACTGTCAATTGCGAAAATCGTATGACTGCGATGATTGTAAGAATAAAAATGGAATTTCGTAATTAAAACACTCGATCGCGGTCCGGATGGTGGTATATCTACCTGTTGTATTTATAAACTTTTTACATATGTATACTCGTGTAAGAAATAAGGGAGATACACTTGTCTGAGGCGAAAAAGTAGATTTGCTTAATTAAATCTCCCCATCAATCCGAAATGTGGCCATATTTTTCATCATAGCGAAGATCTAGTTTTTAAACATTCACCACTTGTACAATGTTATTCCTTTCATCGCGAAGGGAACGCATTAACTGGGATTGTTATCAATTAATAACGATCTCGAGCAACTCACATTCTGTGCCATTAATGTGTGCAATCACCGTTCTTGTTCGTCTTCTATTAATCACTCTATCTTAATTTTTGATAAGTTTTTCATACGATCGAACACAAAAATTAATCATATGTACTCCTCTCATCGGATACGATTTGTGTAACAAAATAGCTTAAGCTTTAATAAGTAGTACTTTATTAGCAATAGAAGGACGGCTGTTGCAAACGAATCAAGCCCAATTAACGCGTGACTAATAAAAGTATTATCGAACACAAAGAATTTACCTCAAAATACCTAATGTTTTTTATAAGTACTCACGGAGTACACATTGAAGGTTACTAATTATTGAACCTCATAGGATTTACGTCATTTCGGAGTTATGATAGATATTTTAACACGAGTGTGGCACTAGTATTATAACCGATCACCGTGTTTTATTTCTTTAGGAATACGTTCTATTGCCTTAAAGTGAATTCCAACACTTTTCGAACTAAATTCAACTATCTCGAAAGGCACGATCCAACGGAAAACTTAGCTCTGTAGTTTCGAACGAGTACCAAAGAAAAGAGTTACGATACGAAAACACAAATAATATATTTGGGAGACAAGGTGATCGATCTTCACCCGCATTATCTGAGTCAAAACAATTATACATATTAAACAATAATATATTATAGTAACAAATTGTGTACCTTTTGAACTGTATTTTTGCAAGTGCAATAAAGTTATGCTTGTAAAGAATATCTGCGGCGATAATTTTCTATGGCGATTTCATGAACAGTTGCTTCGTCGACTCGTTAAACAAACGAAAGCGACTTTATAACCGCGTGCAACATGCCTGCGATATGCTTTCAAATCTAGTGAACCTATCGTCGAAAATAATGTTACGCCGATTCGTAAATACGGTGAGAATTCCGGGGCGCATCGTTATTATCCTTTTTCCATAATCATCGAGTAGTCTTCGTTGCTAAATGCTCCGTCACTGACCCGTTTATTCTCTTCCAGCGATTAGTTCGTCAATCCCAACTTCTTCGTAGAGGCTCTCGGTGCATTCATATGAATGTCAGTGCCGCGGAAAAAGCCAGCTGCGGCGTCGAGAACGGGGACAGTGTGAGAGATTATTCGTAAATACTATAGAAGCCCACGAATATATAACGTCTATCTCGAGCTAACTGCAAATGCCTTTAGCCGATTTGAACGGTGTGGAATTTGCGATGCTTACGAATTTACGCGTAGAAGTGATACATCAAAGGAGGCTGTAAAAACTCATGATTTTAAATGCTTAAAGTAACGGAAAATGATCTCTTTTTTCTAGAACTACCCTTTAATAGATCATTGCTACGACGTGGTGATCTTAGGAGCAGGCGGGGCCGGCTTGAGAGCAGCCTTTGGCTTAGGTAGTCCTTTTTGATATCAACGAACGATGAAAGCTAATTGATACTTTAAATATAATATATTAAATGTAATGTACGTATATTTAATTTTTACGCTCGCCCGTTTTAAATAAATTAGCGGTATATATGGCAGGTAGCAAAGGGTACCGCGTGGCGGTGGTATCAAAACTCTTTCCGACAAGATCACATACCGTTGCCGCCCAGGGCGGTATAAATGCAGCTATCGATACGGAGAAAGATGATAATTGGCTCTACCATATGTACGATACCGTTAAAGGGTCCGACTGGTTGGGCGATCAAGATGCGATTCACTTTCTGACGAGAGAGGCACCACGTGCGGTTTATGAATTAGAAAATTACGGTAAATTTTTAGTTTGAAACACACATGTTTTTCATCATTAACACTTAAGTGATCGCGTATTATTTCCCGTAGGCTTGTTCTAAGACCAGCGATATTCTCGTTTGGAAATGAAAAACAAATACATATAGGAATTAATAAATCCACATATTTATTAGCCTTATAACTGATACATTGTAAAGGTCGTTTTTAAATAACTTTAGTAATTCCGCAAGGTATTATTCAATTGACATTATTAAAGAGAATTTAATTTTCTTTAAATTTAAATTATTGTGAAAATACCACACAATATCCAGGAAGCTCGAGATGTATATACGCACTACATCCTGCAATACGTGGATTCGTTCGAATATCTTGTAATATTTGGAAACCACTGTTGGCACGCATAGTTTTCAGAGAAAAGAGATAAAAACGAGAAATCTCGTTGCCGGTCTTTTACGTCTCAGCATACAAGCAAGAAGTCGTGTGAGCGGTCGATTAAGTGTTAATACCAACATATAGCCTGCGAAATTTTGCCTTATAAATTTGAATGGCTTTCCAACCTTTCCCGTGTTTTTATTGAATATATAAAAACATCAGAAGTTACTATATAAAATTGCTTCGTAAGATAAAAATATTAAAAACTTTGTTCAAATACATTATGTTAAGGCAGTTAAATTACTATAAAATATTGTATATAGCACAAATTTGGTAGATTATTTTTCTCAATACTTGTTCTCCCTGTACACGATATCTATTCATAGGTTGTCCCTTCAGTCGTACCAAAGAGGGTAAGATTTATCAACGTGCATTTGGTGGGCAGTCGTTGAAGTTTGGAAAGGGTGGTCAAGCGCACAGAACTTGTGCCGTCGCCGACAGAACCGGCCACGCCGTGTTACACACTTTATATGGCCAAAGTCTTCGTTATGACGTACATTATTACATCGAATACTTCGCTCTCGATCTCCTTATGTACGGTCGGTGTTGCAAAGGAGTTTTAGCTTGGGAATTGGAAACTGGTCTTCTGCATAGATTTAGAGCTCACCACACGGTAAATAGCAAATAAAACAGTTAAGTTGGATATATTTACGAGTAACATTAATCTTTTAATTAGCAAAGCACACTTTCTCCAAATAGAGTAACAGCAAACTTAATGTAGAATCTTTGATATTTTCTTTTAAAATCCATTGCCAAATACTCAATAAATAATAAGGGAACGCAAAGTAATAGTATTTACTTATGTAAAGGACAACAACGTAAGGAAAGAACGTTGGCACGAGAAATTTTCTAAATATTTGAACAGTTACTTTGTTCTGCGCATTGCATTCGGTCATTCAGTGTATCTAAATTCATGTGACCGAGAAGCTACTGCTTAAGGTGAACTCCGAATCATCGAGGCTATGATATCTATATCAAGCGACAAAGTTCAGAAGTGATAGCCAGTATTGAAACACGTGTTACCGTGATTATATTCCAAGTCTCCATTTACCGAGGCATTGTAGCCAAAGAAAGAATATTAGAAAACTTCTAAAGAATATAATAAAATAGCGCGTAGAATAATCGAGATAACTAACGAATAACATACAATTAATCCACATTATATATTATAACACATAATATAATCTTGTCACAAATATTTATAGCAAAAACGAGATGCTGAATCTTATTCGACATAAAATCGCAAAGGATTGAGAATTACCATCATATGCTTCGTAGGTATTAGCCACTGGAGGTGCAGGAAGATGCTACCTATCTTGCACAGCGGCTCACGCATGCACCGGCGATGGCATGGCGATTGCTTCGAGAGCAGGACTACCGTTACAGGACATGGAATTCATCCAGTTCCACCCAACCGGTATTCCAAAAAGTGATATTCCAACACGACCATTTGCCCCGCAATTAACGCCAATGCGCCTTCCATAGGAATTTATGGAAGCGGTATATTGATAACCGAGGGTAGCAGGGGCGAGGGGGGGAAGCTTATGAATTCCAAAGGGGACTTCTTCATGGAGAGATACGCTCCTAACGCGAAGGACCTCGCTTCTCGAGATGTTGTATCGCGTGCAATCACTGTGGAAATTTTCGAGGGAAGGTAAAATCGTGCTCTGAAGATTTAATGTATAATGATCAAAGAGACGATGGTGTATTTTCCATTAAAATATGTATCACCCTGTACGCGCGACTTGTACAGAGGAGTCGGAGAAAAGAAGGATCACATGTACCTTCAATTGAATCACCTTCCCGCGGAGACTATACGCACGAAATTGCCAGGAATATCGCACTTGGCGTGGGTGTTCGCCGGTGTCGACGTGGAGAAAGAACCGATTCCTATAATACCCACTGTCCATTATAATATGGGCGGTATACCTACAAACTGGCGGGCGCAGGTGAGAAAGTGGCGAAGTTAAGGTTAAACCTTTGAACTCTCTGTATTTGGCACGCTTCCAATGTTTTAATCTGTATTCCGCTTATCCATATCCTGGTTGTCCGGGCAAGCGATATAAAATCCGTGTTTATAAATATTCACGTTTAAAGAAAGTTTTTATCGGTTTTTGTATACTTCGATTCTTCACTATCTATCAGCTTATTCGTAGATGGGGATAATTAAATTATTACAATCTGGAACATCATACTCGCCACTTAGCTTTTAAAGCTAAATCAATTAGCATTAGGATTACGAGGAGTCATAATTAATCGTCATATTGTCTAACTGAAAGTTGTTGCACTTCAAAAGACCATCGCGGTATAATACGGAATTATTCTGCGTAAAATACATTTTAAACGATTCGTATAAAAAAAAGGTATTAACTCGAGAAAACGAAGAGGACAGGCCTTTAGAAGGGCTCTGGGCAGCAGGGGAGACTGCATGCGCATCCGTTCACGGAGCTAATCGATTGGGGGCCAATAGCCTCTTGGAAATCATCGTCTTTGGCAAGGCCATCGCCGATCAGATAGATTGCATGACGCGACCAGGAGAACGCCACGAAGATTTGTCGCCAGTATATACCCGTTCTGTTGCCAAATATTTCAGTTCTGTTTGTGTTTATACGTTACTCTTTTCTCTGAGTTATGTATACGTAATGCATCTTCGAAAGTACTCGTCTTTAATTTTCAATCCATCGATGATGTTTGTTTATGGAAGAAAATAATGATTCTAACGTTCTTTTGGGCATGTAGACCATCGGCGAAGAAACGATTTGCCGCTTCGACGCCACTCGTTATGCTAAAGGTTGCGTGCCCGTAGCCGAACTGAGGGAGGAGATGCAAAGAACGATGCACAAGTATTGCTCGGTTTTTCGAACGTGCGACGTACTCCAGCGTGGTTGTCGAGAAATGACGCGACTTTACACCTGCGATCTGCCTGATATATGTGTAGGTGTGAATTAATATTTGTCGAATAGCTCATAATTACTTACAGTCTAGGATCGTACATATAATATAGATGTCTTTCGGTACATAAGTGGAAAATATTTTAGGTACAAGATCAATCTCTGATTTGGAATACGGAGCTCGTGGAGGCCCTCGAATTGCAAAATATGATGCTCGTTAGCATGCACATCGTATATGCTGCCGAAAATAGGAAAGAATCTAGAGGATCCCATGCTAGGGACGATTATAAGGTATAGGGATTTTCCTCCTTCGCCGAATAACGCCTTCTTACAGTTTAAATTTTTGAATTATATTTTTAGGAAAGAATCGATGAATACGATTATACGAAACCTATTGAAGATCAGCAAAAAAGGCCGTATAGTGAACATTGGCGTAAACACACACTGACTTGGGCACACGACGATGGATCGGTAAGTTATTATCTTAAAACTCTCTGCGTGTAAAACATTACTTATAAAACTTAATCCGGTCAAGGGTATATCAATATGCTTATACTAAGTTTGTATATTTTGCTTTGTATCTGCACTCTTCGTAGGAAATTTCGATAAGTTCATCGCATATGTTATTGATATAGAAGTAGCACACGTGTATCGCTTACAGCAAGAAAGAAAAATATTTGGAACTTCGTTCAGTGATTGTCAGTGACAATTGACGTAACGATGATTTTATTTTTACAGATTTCCATTTCTTATCGACCGGTTATAGATACGACTCTGGACGAAGCAGAAGCTCAACATGTTCCCCCCTCTGTTCGAGCATACTGATACTTGTATCATGCTTCAATAATTTGATAAGTCATTTGCCAATGAAAGTTCCTGATCGTTGATGCGATCGACGGTTGCGTCGATCGTCTTAAGGCGTAGCACAAATTCGAATCGGACGTATCCGGGGCATTAAGTACCCTTTGTACCATCTTATAATTTGATTGCTTCAGCGGTTAATTCATTCTGACCTATGTAGCAATATTATCCCAGCCGTTGAGCTGGCATTAAACTCGATTTCGTGGCAACAAATTATAATCGGATTGAATTACAAGCAACCATGTTCACGATGATCTTCAAACCCTGTTCAACTCCCAATAAAAATCAATGGCCACGCTTATACTAATAAACGACCATATTTCATCGATATAAATAATTCCGATACCACACAGAGCTATGTAATATGTATTAAAAAATCATTTTTTAAGCGGTTGCTTTGCGAATCATTGATAAGCTCATGTAAAGATTCAATTACAAAGGATTACCACTTTCATTGCATTCGCCTTTTGTGTACGATGTGTACAATTATGCGTGCTTTTTTTGCTGAAACGCGATAGCAGCTGGGCAGCCTTGTTCCCCTACTGGTGTACAACGCCGTGCATAGCTATATACAGGACGAGCCTACGGCAAAGCGACCAATCACGGTGCGAGAAGCGAGACGTGCCGCCACGCTTGCTGTGCAAGTGATTTCTTATCCCGGCTTTTGCCATACATACCGGATTAATGCTCACACAAACCCAGACAATTACGCGAATTACATTGGCATACAGGGATTTCATCATTGGCATACAAACCATTTAAACGCTCAGTGTAGTCTTTTCATGGATTTGTAACCGATTACCTCTGTTCTTCCGATGCCAAATAATGCTCGCTCATAACTCGATATTTATGTGCATTACGTCGACATACGACGATTTTACGACTGCTGCACAAAGTACCTAAATGATCGGTATAATCCTCTTTGTGGAACTAAAACCATTTGTTAATCCTTTGTTTTGCAAGGGAGCCAGAATAAGTAGCGTTATATGGCTTGCAGCTTTGGAATATAATAGACATATGGTAATCTCGACGCCTATTTTACAAATCCAATGATCGCCTTGTCTGGTCTCCTTCCTCGATCTTCCATGGCGCATATTTATAAGGATCAAAAAATAAATAAAAGGTATTGCAAAACAAAACCAATGTTTACAAACTATTCATCAAATCATTCTGCATGATCAGACGTTTAATCGGGATATCGCGTTGCGCCTTTCACCAACACGCATAATAAAACCATTCGGCCAGGTTTAGCATTCCATATATCAAAGACTAAACATATTCCTACCGATTAGTTTCTACAAATAGTCCTCGCATATCACCCCTTCTCCATTTAGCTTTCGGTCAAACGAATTATGATATGCTATCGAAAATATATTCTAAACAATCGGTATACATATCGCGTTAAAAAAATGAAAAAACCAATAAGGTTCGAAGAGACATCCCAATCTTTCCTCACAAAATCCAACTTTCCATTCACTGCAGGAGCTTGATCCCAATTCCTTTTTTACCAGATAAGATTCACTGATAAAACCCTCAAAAACCGTGCAATATCTTCCGAATAGAAAAAGGCGCAAAATACCGTTATCTCGAGGACGAAGAATAGACGAATGAGAACCGCTGGATGATTTATCGCTCCACCGTGGCGCCGTTTAATTTTCCCGCCAATCGTCAAGCCCCCGCCGAGGACCGGCAGGCTCGAGAACTCGGGGTAGAAAAGCTGTCCAGAGGCGCAGGGTGTAAGCGGGTGAATACGCGACAAGGATGGACGTCGTTCGTCGTATCAAAGGGGTTAGAAGTGGTGCTACCGAGGTACGCGGCACGAGATTGAGCCGCGCCTCGAGGTTGGCAGCACTGGCGGCCGCCTACTAGAAATCAGTAGTCGGTACTCAACCGACTCGGCCGATTGACGGTGCTGTGCGAGAAGTGTGGGAGTGAAGCCGAGGAAAATTGGGGTTAGCTGCACGGTACAGAGTAGCGTGCATAGAGGAAAGATCATCGTGATCCCGACGGGGCGGACGAAAGTGGGCAGCCGGTGAAAAATTTAAGGCCGTGACACGATGAGCGGTATCCTGAAATTATCGGCCCTTCTGGCGAGAAATAGCCCGACAACGACATTGGTAAGCCGCTTTTCATTTAGTTACATAATTTTTTATTCCGACAACGATGCACCTTTGCAATACCTCGCGTGATACAATTACGTAAGTACACGGGATCGAGAGGTCGGGACCGTGGCCATCTTCTGGAACGAAATTTTGGGGAAGACCGGGAAGAAACGCGCACGCCCGTCCTTTCCATTTTCGAAAAAGAAGGATACGCCGAGCGGGTGATCGTCGGGGTGCGTTTGGGAGTCAGAACGTCTAGCAGACGAATTTGACGGTGTCGTATGTCTTTTTTCTTCCCTCTTATCGCTCTTAAAATTTCCTACGCGCCAATTCGCATAGTCGCCGGTTTCGATAAGTTTAGATTTTTCCTACGGACGCGTATGTGAAGCATTGCTTCAATTACCGAGGGAGGTGCAGGTCATTGGAAACGTTTGATTAGTCTTAGATCACGAGGAGGATCGTTGCCATTACGATGTATAAATAAAGAGAATTAATTATAAATGCGGGAGCCGGATACGCCGGTTTGCGCGAACTTGACATTCGCGGGCAAATCCAGCTGTTCTGATCGCTTTTTTTGATCTTTGCAAACCCATCGTCGCAGCCGCTTTTTCGTTTTTTTTTGGAAGCAATTGATCGAACTATGCTCCGGCATCGGAGCATGAAAGCCACTGATAAGAGCAGTGCACTATTGGAGATATGTCTCCTTTATTTACACGGGAAAGCTAGTCTTACCGCATGGAGGAAAATGAGAGTGTGCATCGACACATCATTGCTAATGTATCACCGTGCCGAGATGTAACATTCGTGCTTGCAGAAGGAAATTTCGTCAAATTTCTAATTTATGATCGGCGGCATGGAGCACATCTGGGTTATCGTAAATACCTAAGACGGCTTATCAGCTGCGCTATACTCCATATGGTATAGCGTGTACTTGGCTAATGACCATTTTTATTGTACAATCGTCGATTCTTCAACCCGGGTAATTACTCATAAAATGAGTAATTGATTTACACGGAAAACATTTATAAACTTTTAGTACATACAATAGCATATAACATATTTTATTTATTCGAGTCTCATCGACTGTCACGCGGTTTTGGAAGAATTTTTTGCTTTTTAGACTAGTTAAGTTTGTTGTGTGATTCTTACTGATTCAACAATCTAATTATATAGAGAATGATTTTTAAAATAAAATTGGCGATTAGATCAATATTATTAGAAATTATTAGTATGTTTATATTTATATTTCTATTCGTCTGTTTACTACACGAATTATTATTTATGACAATTTTCTAAAAAGAAAAACTAATTGCATTACAACAATTATAATCAAATACATAGATATTAAAATATATATTTCGATTTAATCGCGATTAAAAAAATTGTTATCTTGAAATGTAGAATGTCCGTTTTGTCTTGTGTGTTTCAAGAAATGAAAAGGACTGATTTTTATGCAATTATATCGCCGTTTACAAAGCAATAATTAACCACACTATCCGCGGTTAGATATATTATATATACATATTTTTCCTGTGTGGAAGAACGTTTCCTGTATGCATGAATTTGTGGAAATAAGCATATCTACATTTGCAATATAATTCGTTCTTGTTCGACCATTATGGCTATGATCTAGGAAATATTTTTCTAAACTGATTCCTTGTTTGCAGACTAAATTGGGGCTACCAGTGATTACTAATCGTAAAATACATCATACCCCGGATGGTAGAGCAGCTAAGATTTCAGATGCAATTTCTAAACAGTATCCCCTAGTAGACCACAAGTATGACGCTGTTGTGGTTGGTGCTGGTGGTGCTGGCCTCCGAGCAGCATATGGTTTGGTTGCAGAAGGATTTAAAACTGCAGTGGTTACCAAATTGTTTCCGACAAGGTCACACACAGTGGCTGCTCAGGGAGGCATTAATGCAGCCCTGGGTAACATGGAAGAAGACAATTGGCAGTGGCATATGTACGACACTGTCAAAGGATCTGACTGGCTAGGAGATCAAGATGCCATTCATTATATGACACGAGAAGCTCCTAAGGCAGTTATAGAATTGGAGAACTGTGGCATGCCCTTCAGCAGAACCACGGAGGGTGAGTATATTGAGAATGATTCCTCCGCAAATATTCACATTATGTACTGCTAGGGATTGTTAATGTAATCAAACCATTTTGTTTTAATAATACAATATGCGTAAAGCTTGGTTCCAGGAATAGAGAAATAAATGCATGTATACAATACAAAACGATGAACAAAGAGCGAACAGCTTAATTATTAAATCTTAGTGCATATTTATACTTTTGAAAAACTGTTTACCTATTGATAGTATAAGTGTAATTAATTAATTCTGAGTACTTGATTCCGACATATCGTCGCTTGTTATTGTCTCAGCTGTTCCCGATGTTGCAGATGCAGAATCAGAGTCTGTGTCTTGCTTATGCTTCTCTTTATAATTGCGTTCCTGCATCGAATTATTATTATTGGTCTAATGTCATATAAAGGCATTAATATTGTATAGAAAAATCTGTAAATATCTGACCTTTTCTTTCTTCTTCTCTTTCTGTGGGAGTTCACTTTTCTTTTGATTCGTGCTGCTATTTGGATTGTTACTTTGCTTATTTCCTTTTTTATCTTGGTTTTGTTGTTTAATCGCTTTGGCTGCTTCAATATATGGCTCCTTCTCCTTCAAAGACATTTTTCTCCATTGTTCGCCAGCTAGTTGAATGACCTTTGCACTTCTTATCTCGGCCGTATCCTGAAATTACATTGACATATTTTGTATTAGCCGTTTTATGTAGTACAATACAATGAAGTACAATACAAATTATAATACATAGTGTACATACCTGCCTAAAGTCTTGAACAAAGTTTAGAAATGCATTTGAACTAGTCCAACGTTTTCTGGTCCATGTATTTGGCGAACGAGAATGTGAGCGTGAAGATAATCTATCGCTTCTTTGCGGCGTGCGTGACCTTGAACTAGTTCTATAAATTTTTAATGATCCATGCATAAATATTTTCGGTATAATTATAAATTGTATCAATTACATTGATTTCAAAAGCAAACCTGCTTTTCCGGGACCTTTGATTTAATTCAGATCTTGATACTTTTTGGTAACCATTACCAATGTCCATTGTACAGTCATTATGATTTCCATCCGTCCTACCCTCTCTGCTCTTACACACTTCATCACTTTGACCTTGCTCGCTATTGCCTACATCCATGATTTGATAATTAATTCCAAAACTATTGTTGTTCTATTAAATATTAAATGTATAAATTCACATTTTTATGAGAGAACTATTATGATAAACTGCCAAAATTTGTCAGTGTAGAATTTTCCGAGACATTTGAAAATAACAAATCACATGGCACGGTTGCCATGCAATGTTTTATTATCATTATTGTACGCCCTTGTATACCATGAACATTGCAAAAAAAGGACTGGGATTTATAAAATACATTCGATTATCAAAAAATAAAAGAGTCACTTATTCTTAAAAGTAACTTATCAAAAGTAAAACTTCCTTATTATTAAATCGCCTTTTTTTTTTATAGGTAAAATTTATCAACGTGCCTTTGGTGGTCAGTCCTTGAAATTTGGAAAAGGTGGCCAAGCCCATCGATGCTGCTGCGTAGCGGACAGGACAGGACATTCTTTACTTCATACGCTATACGGACAATCATTAAGTTATGATTGTAATTACTTCGTCGAATATTTTGCGTTGGACTTACTCATGGAAGATGGAGAATGCAGGGGGGTAATCGCTCTGTGCTTGGAAGATGGCACTCTTCATCGCTTCCACGCCAAAAATACAGTATTAGCTACTGGCGGTTACGGAAGAGCGTATTTCTCATGCACATCTGCGCACACGTGCACTGGAGATGGCACTGCCATGGTATCCAGGGCGAATTTGCACAATCAAGATTTGGAATTCGTACAATTTCATCCTACTGGTATGAAAACAGAGTGTGATAATGTTGGTTTTTTTTTATCTGTAAGCGATCGTAATACTTGTCATCTAGAATTCTAGCCAATGCTCTTATTTGCAAATTATGCTATTTACTTTACACATTTACTTACAAACATCTGCATAGTACTATAAAGCAAACAACTCTAAACATTGCACAAACACATTCGTGCCGGGAATATCTCGACCTACGACTAGAAGTGTAAAATTAATTTGCTGGAAATATCTCGAATTTCCAGCGCAAGAATTACCGTAAGACATGATAACATTTTAATCGAACGAATACAATAATTTAAGGAATCTACGGCGCCGGTTGTCTCATTACTGAGGGCAGTCGTGGAGAAGGTGGATATCTTGTAAATAGCGCAGGAGAGAGATTCATGGAGCGTTATGCTCCCGTCGCGAAAGATCTTGCATCCAGGGACGTCGTATCGAGATCGATGACGATAGAAATTCGGGAAGGCAGGTAAGAAGAAATTCAATATTCAGATCACTATCCAACATTTCCCAGATACGATTTTAAATTACTTTCTTTTGTTTAGAGGAGTTGGTCCTGAAAAGGATCATATTTTCTTACAATTACACCATCTACCGCCCGAGCAACTCGCTTCCAGATTACCTGGAATTTCAGAAACCGCTATGATATTCGCCGGAGTCGATGTGACCCGCGAACCTATTCCAGTCATACCTACGGTACATTACAACATGGGTATGCTACTTTATTTACCACGAACGACATTAATAATACAAGTTTCACTAATAAGAAGATCGTTGTAGGAGGAGTACCTACGAATTATAAAGGTCAAGTTTTAACTAGGCATAATAATGAGGATAAGGTGGTTCCTGGATTGTACGCGTGTGGAGAAGCTGCATGCGCATCCGTGCACGGAGCTAATAGACTCGGTGCCAATTCTCTGTTGGATTTGGTAGTCTTCGGACGTGCTTGCGCTAAAACTGTTTCCCAAGAAAATAAGCCGGGTGAATCTATTGGGCCTCTTAGACCTGTTAGTTTTGTCTTTATTTCAAAACTTCGCTCGTCTATCAATGGGAAAAAATTTGTTTATGATAATTAAACGTGTGTACTTCACATTTAGAATGCCGGTGAGGAGACTGTTGCCAATTTAGATTGGGTCAGAAATGCAAGTGGTTCCATCTCGACTGCTGATTTAAGACTGAATATGCAGAAAACTATGCAAACGCATGCTGCTGTGTTTAGAATGGCGGAAACTCTACAAGAAGGTTCTGTGTCTTTTATCGTTCTTTTCGACGGGAATTATATGTTAACTGTATACTGATTAAAACATTCTTAACAGGTTGTCAAAAGATGTCTGCCCTTTATAAAAAGATGGACGACCTTAAAGTGGCGGATCGATCCTTGATATGGAACTCTGATTTGGTAGAAACTTTGGAATTGCAAAATTTAATGGTCAATGCGATGCAAACGATCGTAGCCGCTGAGAATAGAAAGGAAAGTCGCGGAGCTCATGCTCGCGAAGATTTCAAAGATAGAATTGATGAATACGATTACAGTAAGCCACTTGAAGGGCAACAACCAAAACCTCTTGAGCAACACTGGAGGAAACACACCCTTACAAAAATTAATCCAAGATCAGGCGAAGTGAGTGAAGGATTACTAAATGCATCTAACACTTGGATATGTAGAACGTCCTGAATAAAAATAACCGCTCGATTGTCTGTTTCAGGTATCTATCGAGTTCAGACCAGTTATAGATAACACTCTCGATAAACAGGAATGTGCGACAGTTCCACCTGCTATTCGTTCCTACTAGATTAATTCTAAGTAACTATGATTTAGTATTCGATACATCCTTGAAATTACCAGTTGCGATTTACTCGAATTGGCTATTACTAACTTATGTCCTTCAAGTCGAAGTAATCTGCGAATTTATCACTATCCACAGCAACGTATTAATTTATTTTATACAAACCCTGTCGTGCACCAAAGCTGATTCTTGTCAATGCTTGCACGCTTTGCGAGCAAGATTAGTTGTCCTTGTAGGATGATGGTGCTGAGATTTTCTTCGTTGCATCAAAGAAGAGTTGAATCGATCTCCTAGTAAATCTTTTTACGTAAACTAGTAAAGGGACTAATGAGATTGCAGATGACGGATGATTCCATGCACAGACCTTTTAAGGAGTAATATTCGCAAGGTTGAATTCTTTCGAAATTTGCATTAGGCCTTACGGTGTGTGGTTACCACGGTTTTTACTTTCGTAATTTCCTACAATTGAATTTATTGTAAATGTTCATGTAAAAATAATTAAAAACAATCGAGCGATGCTTTTGTGAATACGTGATATATCTGCGTGCTTATTTCAACATTACGCCATTCTGTGCAGTGACTAACACTTTAATTTAAGAGGTAGTCGAGGTAAATTATTACAAGCGATTGCTCCGTAAAAGGTTTTGCAATAAAAGTACGCCACTTTCATTGCGGCTAAATACTTAATGACTGCAGTGCGCTAATATAGAAACGGTTTTTACACGAAATCTCACCGTGTATGATTCAACAATACTCCATTACATCGACTTTTCTTTCCTATGGTCGTTCGAGAATTTTTTTCTGAAAAAAAACTAACTCTAATACTCTTTTTTGAGATATCATCGTTTTACTAATTTCATCATATGCAACTGGTGTTGTTAAAAAGCTGTTTCTATATTATCAGCCAAAATTGTATTAAAGATCACCTACCGTATTACGTACTTCTTAGGATGTGAAGACGAGCATAATATGTAATTTTAAGGTAAGGCACAAGTATAATACGTAGTCTCGAGTAATTCCGGTTGTGTGAGCATGCTGCGCGGCAAGTAACTGTACATAAGATGTCAATAAAGCGTTGATACACCTTTTAATATCCGACAGTATTTACAATGGGCGATTAAACTCTCTTACAATTCCACCGTTGCGCGGAGATCGTCGATACGTCTCCCATTTACATACCAGCTACACGACGGGCGTTCGTAGACAAGGTTGAAAATTCTTAATCATATTCGGAGAGCGTGATAAACGAGAAAAGAAAAAGTATATATACAAGGAGTACACTTTCGACAAATATTTATTAAACCCATACTTTTACTGTTATGGTCATAAATAAGAATTTCGCAGATTAAATAAGAATCACTACCGAGGACATTTTCTAAAGCATTAAACTAAAGCTCACGCGCGAGCTAATACCTCAGAAAATTTTACAAATTAGAGTTTAATTTAAATGAGTATGAATTTGATGAGCATGTTCTCGCACTCGAACCGATTTATACTGCCAGGGGAAGTTGGTACGTATAAAAAAAAAAAAAAAGAAGAGGGAAAAACAAGAGTAGAAGTATCTGTGCACAAACGGCATCGCCTCGAACGTAATGACCGATCGAAACAGGGTGCGTTATAACACCGGTTTGCGATCGAGAAGTAATAGTACAAATTCGAGGAGTCGTTGGCACCGAACGTAAATGCTTTTTAAGTCGTCTAATAGTGTGAGCTACGTATATACTCTTAGGCTAAACTTTGCGCTATAGAATTATCGCTTTTTCGCATCTCTTGGCACTAGCACCAATAATCGCTGGCAACCGCGTAGAACTGTAGCGACAAGCAGGACGTACCTTCTCTCGGGCTTTTGGGAAAGTTCAGATCCACGCTGAACGTTCCTTCAGCTCCTAGGCCAAAGACGCAACGACTTTCCTGCCGTTTAAAGGAAATATCGCTAATCGCAACGCGCTAATCGTATACGTCCTCAAAATCTCCATCATCGTCTTCCTGATGATGTCACGATCAAAACTATACGTTGGCCCTTTGAGGAAATCTGGTACGTCGTGCTCTTTCGCGAGAACGCATCGTTCTCGACCGCAGTCAATTTTGCCTAATTATTAGCCTAATATTCACATAATGTGGGAACGCGCACACCTCAACGCAGATGTGGAACGCAGTACCGCCCGTTTTATGAGAGAAACATTTACAATCCACTGACTTGGCTGTCCAATCTGATATTGGCATACCTTACGAATTGGCGTTACGACATACATTCCAATCGTAGTCTCTGCGAATGTAACGAACATCGAATGAAAAGCTGGAATTCTGATTCGTCGTTAACAATTACTATTACGCTGTAAGAAGGAAAATCATCGCAGATTAATGATACAGTAAGATATCCGGGTAGGAATGCACGTTAAGCCGGATTAAGCTCATTCCTGCGTTAAAGCTGAAGCTCGAAATTTCCATTGGATACGACGCAATGATGCATATCTACAATACGGGGATTGCAAAGCTTTTGGTCCTTGAACTATACAAACTCAAATATAGATCAAAACCGTTGTCTTCCTTCGTTGTATTAAAGATTGCACGTGATAAGGACATTTCATCAACGAATAGATATAGAAAAGACGAGTCGGGACGTGATCGAAAAATCCGACAATTTTGGAGATAACGAGTTGATTCGTAGCAAAGCTTTGGAAAGAGTGAATGTATATTAGTCCCTCATACGATCCACGAAAGCACTATACACATACATCTTTCACTAGATTCCTTATTGAATCATTAATTTTCCTTTAAAAAAAAATTTGCTTTAAAAAAAACGAATGACCCAATTTGCAGGTTAAATGCATGATAATTCACGGATATTCCGTTTCACGTTTAATACCTAGATCTTCTAGCTGGCTCGATGCTACGGTAAGTGTGTTGAACGTTTCATCCAAGTTCCTCTGCACTTTTATCCGGGACAGTGGATACGAGTGTGCCACCAGCTCCGGAACCAAAAGCTTCCTCTAAAGCGACTAATACAACGCATCGTGACTCTAATGCAAACTGTGCTAGGAGCGTACGGCGGAGTTACAACGGGCTCCCAATGAAGTGTATTTCTTGAGATTTACAAAGTACAGGCAGGTACGTTTCAGATCAACGTTCCTCGGGTCGGAAACGACCGGCAGCGATCGCCGACTGCCGGAGTCCACGTAGCTCTCCACTCTCGGGGATCGAGGCCGGGGGCGACGACGTGCGCCGTGGATGACGACTAGGACCACCATGGTAGCCATGTCACGGCCCCAAAATGGCTGGCCAAGTGCTGCCCTTTCTAGTGGTATTTCTAGGTCCATTTTATTTTTTTTTAGCACGATGTCCGCCAGTCCTTGCCTCCCCTCCCCAGGAACATGATGCATCGTCACGGCATCCAAAGTCCACATTCATACAATTCCGACTCGCACGATGGTGGTGGGTGACGCTATATGGATGGTGATGGATTAAGTCTTGTGCATGGTTGACGGTACTCGGCGTCTTATATGCGTGGCTCGCCGTGCACCGTTCACGAGGTGGCTCGAAGTTTCTCCAACGCCGGTACCAGAGACTCTTCTAGGGATGGACCACAGCTCAGACCGCATTCGCCGGTCCATCTTGCCTTTCCACTCGCGTGCGACTGGAAAAGAGAATACTACGTTCAAGCACATACCTTTTGGCATCAATGATTTGAGTTGTTTGTTCTGCTCATTCAGTATCTGCAGCGACTGACGTGATTAACAGATACACGAGGTGCTGCTTCGAATATTGGAAAATCGGGAATGATGATATGCGTTATATCAGGTAGAAAAGTGCAGAGACGACGATAGGGTCAACGATTAAATCGAAGATGCAACTTTAGTATATTTCAAAATAAGCGCCAATCAGCAAAATAGATATCTCCTTAATAGTAAATGTGCCATTAGCAAAAGTTTGTTAAGAGTACATCATAGTTAATCATAGTTTTTGGTACGCATAGAATCATCGACACGAGGCCAAAATAATAGCCTTCTGGGTCCATCGAACTATATTCCCGCATTTAACGTATTTATCGATGCTTCTGCACCAGTTTCCGAGCTTATCGCGAACGTGCCAGTCGCTGTCACGACCTTCACAGCCATACGGGACCATTGTATGTTTGTGGACAAATCGATATCTATATAAAGCACTACCTCTGCCCTATACGGAAATACTTGTTTCATAAAAATGAATGAATTCTCCTTCGTAATTGAAATTTCCGTGCTTGACATTGACGAAGCTTGAAAATCGTCTCCTTCCAAATACTCGTTTCGCAAATTCACGGGAACCGACTTTAATTAAAGTTAAGTTCCCCTTCAGGCGGAATTTAACGTGACCGAGAAAATTAGTCGATATCGATATCTGTTTAAGGTTATTTCTTCTCGAACGACCAACAAAGAACGTTCCATCGATGGCTAAATATCTTTCGCCACGACAAAAGATAAATTTAACGTGGGATGAAAGTATGCCAGTCGGTGACCGGGAAACGCGACAGCTTTATCACCTCTAATGTCACGAGGAACCCTGCACGTGTCCCTCGCGTTAAAGGGCAGACTATTAAATAGACATTTACCATGGTAAGGTCGCGCTTCCACGCGGTGCGGCACCGTCCATCGCAGAGTGGACACGGCCGCTGAAGGGAGTAACCCCCGCATTCGCTGCAGTCCAACGAGACGTGCTCTTCGCTCCATGACACCCCGCATCTGCAAATCGAAATAATTCCCATTCGTTAACACGCGTTGCCGAGAATCGATTTTTGGTGAGTTTCAGGCCGCGTGAGCCGCATGCGCCTCGCGTTATCGCGATCAACGGTTTTGCTTCTGACACATCGCTATTTATGATACTGAGCAAATCATAATTATTGAGAAGAATTATTAAGAAGCTATAAGTCGAATGATTTAGCGACATAGAATGAACGGAACGATAAGCCAAATTGTTTGACTGGAGAGTTTTTACCTGTTGTACCTTTCATTTTTTTCAACCCTTATGGAACGTATTTCTTGCATATTGTAAAGCTCTGACTATGGACTAACCTTTTTACAATTTTATAGAGGAATAGAAGAAAGATGACGGTTATGTTGACGTGGAATGCATGATTTTTTTTAAACGCACTTCAGTACACTCAATGATACTTACAAAGACAAATAACATCGGGGCTAAATTACATCGTCGAAACGGTAGCGCGACAGGTTAAATTTACACTCCCTATCTAATATTACGTTCGTAACGTTAAATTGAGTCTCAGCCACGGAGCAATCTCATGAATTCACTTTCGCCCAGTCCGCATAATAATGAAACTCTCTCGTGGAACTAAGCCAGGAGGTTAAACGAAACCCGGAAGATTGCCCGTGGAGATTTCGTACGAATTAGTTACCGATCATGGCAGAATATAAAGATCTGTCTTGTTGCATTACCAATGCCTTACGGTTGACTATATATTTTGTTCTGACCATCGATGTCGATGCACGACTGTAAAATGTCCATTATCACTAATAAAAATGTTCCCACATTTAAAACGCTATATATTCTGAGGTTCTCTGTGATTACGTCGCAGTATGAAAATGATGCATTAGATGTATTTAAATTCTCACTCCTTTTTTTTTCTAACATGTCTATGCTAGGTACATGTAAAAACCTTGGAGAAGTGACCCGGAGTTTGAACATTACAGAGAAAAGTACCGTTGAAATATACCCGTCACGATTATGTAAGGCTATATAATCGCATTTGTCTAGATCGTTCCACTTAAAAAGGGAGATCTAAGAATGGCAGCAAGAAAGGTTATTGGCGCATAATGCCCATCTATCAACGAATAAATGAATTTTTCAGCGACTAGTCGAGGAACGACATACATATATAAAACGGTTTTAACCGTCGCACTCTGGATCGTACCGGATTCTATTACCAATGCTCGCTTTCGGTTCAATGTGCGTAATATATCAGCCATTCTCACGCTCTATCGAACGCCCTTGCGTTTGCAATTCGTACACCGATGCCGCAAAGAACTAGAACAATCAGGAATTGATGGCAAAGACGAGTCCATCGTAACGAGTCGATGGCGCTGTGGAATCCTCACATTGCGCAATATAATATAAGGATGTTCGAGTACGACTCTTCGATTAATATTATTAAAGTATGGCACTGCTCAAAGATTCTTCCTTTTTTTTAGCATTCTTGTCTTTTACCTCCCACGATCATAATAAAATGACGAGTCTAATATCTCTTTTCCTCCATACTTTGCAAAAACACGTTGGTGTATTACTCTTTAGAATTGTGTAAATCGTGTAAACTCGTACGAATCAATAATATGGCGGTAAAGTACTTTAACCGTTTGCACGTCACAGGTGATTTGCAGAGATACGTTCCAAAAGTGCTAAGGAATATCGTCTTTCGATTTTTGGTTCCTTCATTCGACTTTGTCACCGTTGGAGGAGGATTCTTTCAAGACTATTGTATTCCGTAAATATACATCTACTCTAAAACCAAATGCTTTTTTAACCCATTATTTACCAGCGTCCCTTTTTTGTGGCGCTTGTTTTTTAATTATTTCTACCTAAGCAGTGAAACTTTTAATTTTGATAGTTGTACCTAAATGTCGTACTAACTGCTATAAAACTTACAAATACAATACAAATATTTTTTCTTTAATTAGCTTACTATGGAAAATGAATTAATAAGCGCATTTTTTAGATTTGCACTTGGCTTTGACATATAATGAGTTAAAATACATTCCAAACCATCGGAATTACAATATGTACATAACACGTGAGAAATTATTCAGAGATACTGGGACGCACGTTGATGAAAATCCGATATATTTTTCGACATGGAAGAAGAGCAGTGCGGTCACGTTGCATGCCTCACAAACGGTTAGGTAACCAATAATAGTAACTCACGTAAAACAGGAGTTCAGCTGAGCGCGCAGTTCCTCGATGGTAAGGATCGTATCCTGGTATTGAGGATGAGATCCTTGGAGTCCATCATCGATACTCCCACATAAACTGTGGCAGGACAAGGAGATGTTGCTCCTGCAAGCGAATAAAAAGCTTCACGTTAATTAGTTTTCAGATATGCAATACGACGAGGTTGCACGTATTACTATTCAATGATCCACCTTTTAATCCTGATTTATGGGAAATTAAGTTCCCCCTATACCCAATATTAGCAAGGCAAAAAAAATGGGTAATAGTAACTCGCTTTCGTGATTTTTGCAACAGCATCGTTCCGTTACAATTCGTCTAACTCGTAGGCTGCGTCGGAGCAAGAATTTTTTGTATGTTTTTTTTCTCGCGCATGCGTTACAAATACATGAGTTGGATCCAGGTCAAGTTACATACGCGTGTTATTGCGCCGAAATTTCTACCGGTGACATCACGAATTCTGCATTATTATCTTCCAGGAAGGACATTACGATACAAACAACCGATTGTTCGGTGAGAAATGTGCGGCGGAGCTCACTAAGCAAGATTTACCTTATGTAACGTGAATTCTAGAAATTCATCCGAGTAAAGCTGTGGGCCGAGTAATGATTTTAAGTTAGGATATTTACTCAGGTAATGTAAGAACTTTGAAAGTACGGAAATTCCTGTGACTAATGTAAGTAAAAAAAATAACTAAGCTGAGTGAAGCGATAGCAGCACTATTCTGAGAGGTAAAATCTGAGTCTTAAGACTCTCAAGGCGATGTCCTTAGAGTTTGTCCTAACCGTGAAACGTGTTTAGCCTTAAATTATCCAAAATAAATAATAAAAAAGGTTTCTGTATTTGCCTAAACAATTACACAGTAAAATAATATTCCACACATTTGGCTCATCGAACACGCAAAACGTTTATAACCGGCGAAAGGTCGTGGAAAACTTTTTGTTCGAAAGTTTACCGAACGGCACGTCAGCGTAAGGTTACAATACAAATGATAAATGCTTGCAAATGGCAAGAGGTCATGCACGAAGGTTAGAACGGAAAACGTATCAGCCTTGAAGACTACCGAACATTAAACCCGGAAGAGCTTCTTTGCAGCGAACCTCACTTCTCTGTTATTAACCTGGCAACTGCGTGATAAAACGCTTAAGCCTTTCTCCGAGACTGCCACTTTGTAGCTGCGCAGTAAACCGCTTTTTTCCAACATATGACAAGGTTAAAGACACATAAATCCTCGAAATCGGTATTTGTAATGCAATCATTGGCGATAAATAGCAAGCGCAGGTTCACGCACATTTCGACCGTCAGATCTCGTTATTTAGTAGACAATAACAGACACGTTCAAGTCATACCTTGCCATTCGGATGGAGGAAAATTTACAATTTTAATAAAAGTCATTTTACGCAAAAGGCTTTGACGATAAAAATCGCGTAACAAAAATCACAGGATTCGATACGAAGAAATTCCTTGCAACCGGTCGTCGATAGGTATTACCTGGGCGGTACCTTGTTAAAAAAAATAAATCTCCATTCGCATTGAAGCGGAAACAGGGGCGGTGCTTCAAAAGTATTGCGCGTGAACGCGCAGATATGGAAATCGGGGAGAAAAAAAGTTTCTTTCACGTGACGATAACGTGATGCAGTCGCGTAATGAGCTCTGAATGCAAGCATGACGCTCGAGTGTGTGCACATCGTGGCAGAAATCTTGGAAAAGCGGCGCGGCCACGATAAGCAGCGTGTTCAACGGCTGCGCTTAAGATTGACAAGACTGGCACGTTGAAACCACGCCGATGCAAATATCGGATTGTGAGCCTAACAAAAATTCGAATGACGTAGGAGGTTGCACCACCTGCGGACTAACGTTAAGCTGCATTCATGAAGGTACCTTCCGATAATAACCGCGGTAGCGTCATTTATGTTTCATTATACGTCGCATATGCCGACGTATATAACGTTTATATAACACGGACGTTTTTACTCATTCTAGAGGCGTGTATATATATATATGTAAATATATATATATGTACACATATATATATTTTTTTTTTCCCTCCCCGGCATACATCATTATTTCATCGGTCTCGCTCTGGTAAACTGCATTGGGGATTAAACTCCAACCGCGGCTTGCCCTAAATCCAACGATTTTCAACCGGCCGCAACTCGCGGTGACGTGGATTAAATTTCGCTACCGCGCAAAAAGTTTTTCCAGCCATGTTTTCGACGATTATCCCCCCGCCCTGACCTAAGCCCAGTTTCCCCTGCGCCATTCTCATCAAATCATCCCGGCGAATACGATTGGAAAAGTACGTATCTTCGAAAAGCAGCTTTATAAATCACGGTACATCATATTCCAGTAACTCTTTATCGGCGCATTTCGCTTTAAATCTACTATCCTTCCTCTCAGAACTTACGGTTCGTTATAAATCAAAGGATTGTCATACGGATTTATCGTAGCCACTCGAACTCTCCACTCATCGCTCTTCATATACTCCTCTTAGGGTACCAAAAAATCATACTAATTCCCCCTTTTTTGGATATCCTTATCTCGATTTCTTCTTCCAAAATTAAATCACGCGTGCATAAAATCGTATATCAAACCTACACGGTTGCCTTGCAACGATGAGAATTTCGCTTTATACTGTCCCCCCTTTTTCGGATATTCATACCTCGATTCCTTCTTCCAAAATTAAATCACGCGTACATAAGATCATATATTAAACCTGCACGGTTGCTTTGCAATGAAGAGAATTTCGCTTCATACTGTCCCCCATTTTTTGGATATTCATACCCCGATTCCTTCTTCCAAAATTAAATCACGCGTGCATAAAATCGTATATCAAACCTACACGGTTGCCTTGCAACGATGAGAATTTCGCTTCATACTGTCCCCCCTTTTTTGGATATTCATACCTCGATTCCTTCTTCCAAAATTAAATCACGCGTGCACAACATCGTATATCAAACCTGCACGATTGCCTTGCAACGATGCGAATTTCGCATTCCTGGGATTAAATCGATCGTTAATCATATCCGCCTTTTCGTCGAACGCGCGATATAATTACTCGAGATCGCGGTGCGGGGAGAAATGATAATTTGCGTGGAATTGAATCCGAGGCTTAATCGCGTTACGATCGGCAGACAGTGCGGCGTAATGGCTCGTAGGATTCCGACGTGCCGTGGGAAATAACCGTAATCGTTGACGTCGCTGCAGGCCCGATGGGTCAAAGCGATAGGAGCGCGCCAACGTCAACGAGTCTCGGACAGAGGGAAACACAATTTCCAATTTGTCGAAGCGACGTGCGGATCGATCCTGCGAACGGAATCATCTCAAGGAAGCGAGGATCGTTTCCGAACGATCTGTCGGATACAAAGTGGAGTTTGGCGCTCGCGTCGAGGAGAAGGAGCGGTCGAAGATCGATGGGGCCGTGAGGAGTGTTTGATCAAGCATAAACGAGGCTCTCGTTCGCGCTGACTCTCGTTCTTCTCTTTCGCTATAAGACACCTGGCGAAGTGGAGATAAATATTTATGGCGTGCTTCGTTTGGTGTAAAATCCGCGCTTCCACATTTTCGTCAATTATCCCTACCTCGTTTCTCGAATTAGTTCTCTATAGTTTCTCTGTACTTCTCGTTTTAGAATATTGCGGATACTCAAGGATCGAACAGGTTTTTCTATACGTACATTTGATACTCTCGATATACACTCGAGACACGCAGATTCCAATATCGATACTTCAACGGATCATTCGTCATTCAACAACACGGTTGACCTAAGCTCTATACACACGCATAGACGTATACCTATACGCATCTTCAGTCTTGACTCTCGAGCATCTCTAGTAAGCTCACCAACACTTAAACAAATATCAGACTAACTTACATAATTCACAATAAAGTCCCCATCAAGTCACGCTTGCCACGTTTATAACAACACCGTCACTCACCGCTGTCTGACCCATCTTGAACCAAAAGTCCAGAGTCAGTCATCCTTCATCGACCTGACACTCAACACGTTAAACGCCTTCCAAGCACGATCGAAGAGCCCCCCCATCGAACCACGATCCTCAATGATGTTACAGGCGAAGGACACGATGCCAAGAAACCGAAGTTCCTTCTGGAGACTCGAGGCCCTGATGGTGTTAAGCATAATCCTGCTCCTCCAGCTGGACCCCTGCAGGTGCTCGCCCTCTCACAGAAGCAGACACCACGCCGATCTCTCCCACGAGGACTCGAAGAGCTTCAGGAGCAGCGAGGAACTGCCGAGACCGGCTGCTCTCAATTCGAACGACGATCCGCTGGTGGTTCAGACCAGGAAGGGCAAGGTCAGGGGCAAGACCTTGTCCGCCATCACGGGGAAGGAGGTCGACGCCTGGTTCGGGATACCTTACGCGCACAAACCTCTCGGTAGGTTGAACCCGCTCGCTCTATCGGCTCCGAGGGACAGGTAATTAACCCTTTAGCAGAGGCGTCGCGCCAACTCAGCCGACGGGGAGAACCAGTTACGCAGAGCTTCGAGGCGGATCGTCGAGCTCCTCCTTTCATGCCTTCGATATCGTGGCCTAACGATCGTTGCTGCTGGGATTTTTCGTTCCCACTGCTCAACTCCATTGGGCAGAGATTCGATGTTCGCGGCAAACTTGGTTAGCTTGGCCGATGACCGATGGCCGTCTTATCTGAAGCGTTAACCCTTTGAGAACCCTATACTCGTTAATATCTACATTAACATCTACTACATTCTTTCGTATAAAGATCTTGGTAGAGTCCTTTAAAGACGTGGCTTAAGCCTCTGCGCTCCGAAGAGTTTTATTTCTTTCGCGAACAGGAACCCTGATTCCTAATTAACACTATTCCTACCACGACCGGTCGGTGATTTCTTCGAAAAATCGTAGAACTTCGAGGCGCGGTCGCTTCTGAGATTTTTCATGATTTTCTCGCAGGGTACGGATCGATAAATTAATCTATCGAGATTTCTCCATCGTCCTCTTTTTCTCTAAGTTTATATTTGGTACACTTAAATCTGTCTGGAAAATGGCTGGTAGGAATGGTGTTAATGTTCGAGTTCCATTGCAAAGTGTAGATCCTACCATCGATGCAATGTTCGGAGGAGGTTTTTGTTAGGAAAGAGGTTGTTGTCGAAGCAAGGCCGAATCTGTCGCAGGGCCCTTGAGGTTTCGTCACCCAAGACCCGCGGAGCGATGGTCAGGGATCCTGAACGCCACCTCCTTGCCGAATAGCTGCGTCCAAATTCTCGACACGGTCTTCGGCGACTTCCCTGGCGCCACCATGTGGAATCCAAACACGCCGCTCAGCGAGGACTGCCTTTACGTGAACGTGGTCGCGCCACGACCCAGGCCTACCAGCGCCGCCGTCATGGTATGGATATTTGGTGGTGAGTCGCAGTTTATTACTCACTGGAATTTGGGGAGCACGAATGGAGGATGGAGTTTTATACACAGTAGATCGTAAAAGTCCGCAAACCTAAGGGGAGAGGTTGAATAAATACATTCTACATAGATACTATAACATTTATTTTGGTAGTTGCACTTAAAATCAAGAAATGGAGCATTTTTACCTGTTGGTTTTACTTTGCTCCTACATTTATGTCTTTGGAAACGATATGATAAGGTTTCGCTTTTTTATATATTCTTTACACTTAGTGTTTTCATTGAATATAATTTGCAGAATGTTTGATACGCAATTTTCTCTGTTCGCTCTCGACACGATTTGGGGAAAAACAAAGATAATAGTTTTATATGGTTTAAGCCCTCTTGAATGTTACGATTCTATATTTTAGCTTAATCCATATTATGTATAAACGTGTCTTTGTGCCATTTTTTCAAAATTTGTGTTTTCTTTCTCAGTCTTATATATACTTCTTATTATTGGAATGTATATTATTGTATTACGCTGATTTGTATTTATGATATTTAATCCATAATACATTCCTGAAGAGGGCTCGCGTTAGAGCTGAAACGTTGAACGAAATGCGACTTGTTTCTTTACCAGTACATATGGTAACTGAGAAAACTGCTCGACATGAGCACGCCTTAACTTGTATCATTGTATTGAAGCAAGAAGAGGAGGAGTACCATGTCAAATATATACGTACTTATTGCAGTTTTACACTCCGCGATGAACGATGAAAGCCTTGCTTCATCCCGTAATCGTGGTTCGGCATGACCTCAAACGATAATGGACGTTTTATTTCACCGTATATTTGTGGTTTGTTATGACCTCAAACAATAATGGAAATTTTATTCCCCTCGTATATTTGTGGTTTGGCATGACCTCAATGATGAAAATTTTATTTCCTCGTATATTCGTCGCCCGGAATGACCGCGAACGACGAGGGAAATTTTATTTCGTGACATAATCGTGGTTTAATGCGACCGCCAGCGACGATGGGAATTTGATTTCGTGACGCGTTCCTGGCTTGGTATGACTTCAAATGATAATGGAAATTTCATTCGGATCTTACATTATTTATTACGATGCTCAAATTGTGGATCGACGCTTTAAACTCTCTCTTGATCTTTCATCCCATTTTAATATACACTATTTATTTACTGTATTAGTAACTAATATTTGAACAAACAATACATTCAACTTTATATAAGACACTTAACTTTGATGTACAATACGTTTAAAATATAATAGCTTACTATGAAATCTTTGGTCCATGATCGGTGAGCGGGAGGATGCTGAGTTGATTACTGAAAATCTCCATGCCGGACCAACCCGGAATTCTTTCAGGTGGATTTTACTCCGGCTCGGCTACCCTCGACGTCTACGATCACAGGACGTTGGTGTCGGAGGAAAACGTGATCCTGGTCTCGATGCAATATCGAGTCGCCAGTCTGGGCTTCCTGTACTTTGGAACGTCGGACGTTCCTGGTAATGCCGGCTTGTTCGACCAAATGATGGCCCTTCAGTGGGTGCGCGACAATATCGCCGCCTTTGGCGGCAATCCTGACAACGTTACCCTCTTCGGGGAGAGCGCGGGCGCAGTTTCGGTCTCGATGCATCTCCTTTCGCCTCTCTCGAGGTACGTTCTGCTCGCAGACTCCCCGTGATGTCGCTCGAAAATCATCCCCTCGAAGCATCGCGCGAGTTCGAATCCCGTATCACTGGTTTTTCCATGCGATGCGTATATTACAGTTCTGCTGATTTCCCAAAGCTATGAATGGTGAAATTGAACCTATGAATGTTAACGCTATTCCTACCAGCCATTTTCCAGACAGTTTTAAGTGTACTTAATATATCCTTACGGAAAAAGAGGATGAAGGAAAAATGTCAGATTAATTGATCGATTAGTGTGCTGTGAGAAAATCATGAAAAATCTTAAAAGTGGCCGCGCCTCAGAGTTCTACGATTTTTCAAAGAAATCACTGACCTGTCGTGGTGGGAATAGTGTTAAAGCCTGTCGACCTTAAAGAGTATAAATGACGATTGACAAATGACAAATGACACTTCATTATACACACCAAACACCAATCACGTATATAAAACACTAAGAAAAACACATACCGAGTGTTGAATATATGTATCCTATAGAAAACTTCAGCACGAGTAGACTAAGATAATTAGATCAACATAACTCAAGCACACACACCTATAAGAGCTACGGTGGTGTAGTGGATAGAGGCTCAGACTCTGATTTTTCCATATGATACGTATACCATAGCTCTGGTGGTTCAGGACCCAGCTTAAACAGTGCTCCTAGTCCAAATAACCTTAGCCATCGGTGCCAAAAATAATTAAAAAAAAAAAGAACACACGCACCTATACCTCAAACATCACGCACATCCAAGACACACATCCCCCGAGACGCGAAACCCTTTCCTACAGCATCAAACCCTCACGTCGATAAATTCCAATAAATCCATTCAGTAGCCTCCAAAGGTACCAAATAAACGAATCCAAGCCTGAATACCGAAAAACCGTTCCCACCTCTATAATCCGATCGACTTACCCCGCCTTCGAGGCGACGAGAATCCCCTCGAGTTCCGACTCCTCTCGCATCCAAGAGCGCGTCAGGAGGCGCGCAGAGGGTCGAGGATATAAATCAGCCCAGGCTCGCGCCCCCCCACTTCCAGGCACCTCTTCAACCAGGCGATAATGCAGTCGGGCTCTCCGACCGCGCCCTGGGCCATAATATCGCGGGAGGAGTCGATAGTGAGGGGCATCCGGCTGGCAGAGGCGGTCGGCTGTCCGCACGATCGCGAGAACATACAGGAGGTGATCGACTGTCTGCTGGTGAAGGATCCCATCGAGCTGGTGAAGAACGAGTGGGGCACCTTGGGCATCTGCGAGTTCCCCTTCGTGCCCGTCATAGACGGGGCCTTCCTCGACGAGACGCCACAGCGCTCCCTGGCGACGGCCTCCTTCAAGAAGGCCAACATCCTGATGGGCTCGAACACCGAGGAGGGCTTCTACTTCATCATCTACTACCTGACGGAGCTCTTCCGCATCGACGGCACCGAGGACGTCAAGGTGACCAGGGAGCAATTCGTCAGCGCAGTCTCGGAGCTGAATCCCTACGTCAGCCAGATCGGCCGGCACGCCATCATCTACGAGTACACGGACTGGCTGCACCCCGACGATCCGCACGTCAATCGGGACGCCATCGACAAGATCGTCGGGGACTATCAGTTCACCTGCAACGTCAACGAGTTCGCCGGGCGATACGCGGACACCGGGAACACGGTTTACATGTATTACTACAAGCACAGGTGAGGGATCCTCGTTGTTGCGAGGGCTGTCTCGAGAAGTTTGGATTCTTCTTCGATTATTCTCGACGCGTCGACCGTTTTTTTTTTCTTCATTTTTATTAGGTGGGTGCGGAGTTCCCCATGACTCCATCGATTAAAACTCCGTACGATCTTTTGCGCTGATCTAATAAAAATGAGAAAAAGACGCTCGAGGCGTCGAAAATAATCGAAGAAAAATCCAAACTCTCGACACAGCCAATAGAATATCAATGTATGGAGTCATGAGAAACTCCGCGCGAACTTTTGCACTGACCTAATAAAAATGAGAAAAAAACGCTCGACGCGTCGAAAATAATCGAAGAAAGATCCAAACTCTCCAAACGTTTTTTCTTTTGGTTTTTGTTTTATTGGTACTATATCCTGCCGCAAATGACAAACAGACTTATCCTGCTGATAGGCAGATTAACGTCGTCCCGTCTTTCGATCCCCTTTCATTGGCTCCCACTCGCCGGCATTGAGGCCTTCGGATGGGATGGGATTTTCAGTCGTTAAATTTTTTCCACCGCGAGGCCGGGGCTCGGAGCGGCCGCGACGTTTTATCGGGACAATGGGATGGAAATAAACGATGCTGGATTTTAAATAGACGCAGATGTATTCGCGAGGCGCTCGGCGAAAGTGGATCGGCGCGCGGCTCGTTGGCTACATGGCGAAATTATTTGTGCCCCCAGGTCCGTGAATAATCCCTGGCCAAGGTGGACCGGCGTTATGCACGCGGATGAGATAAGCTACATCTTCGGGGAACCCTTGGACTCTTCGAAGGGGTACACGCCCGAGGAGGTGCAGCTGTCGAAGAGGCTAATGAGATACTGGGCGAACTTTGCGAAAACGGGGTAAGAGGGAACGCGGTATAAATCCAAAGCGCTCGAAGCGAAGTATCCTCGAACGATTGGTTTATCATGTTCTTTAACGATGATATGTCTTACATGTGTCTCTATCCTCCATTGCATCGGTTTTTCTCTCGATTATCAATATACCCATAACTTTGTTCGATCGATAATATGTACATGTCGATGATCTTACTTAAATCCCTCGAGAATAGTGACAAGGATCACCCGAGTGAAAGATAAATCTAGAATTTCGATGATCGAGGTTAGAAAAGTGTTTTTCTTTGATCTTGCATCGAGCGATAAAATTATATATTTGTTTGGATATACTAGCAATTACTTGCTTTTTGTATATTTCACTTTATTCGTAATTAATTCCTACTCCCAAGGACCAGCTATTTCCATACATATATAATAATGAGCAAGAAGTTTCTTGATAGTAATCCTGTCTAAAATTTTCTATCGTTTCATCGTTCGATACAAGAGTAAAAAACACAGACTTTTCGATCCAACCGCGTAACATTGAGGATAATAAGGTATACGAATGGAGGGTAGTATCGCGATCTTAAAGTAAAAGCACGTTCGACTTTCGACGTGAAGCAAACGATGAACGATGTTAGGGATCCGAACGTCGGCGACGCGGTGTTATGGACGCAGACTTACTGGCCGCCGCACACTGCCGCGAAGAAGGAGTACCTGACCTTGGACACTAACAGTACGGAAGTCGGTTATGGTCCCAGGGTGAGGCAGTGCGCTTTCTGGAAGAAATACCTTCCCCAATTACTCGCAGCGACGTGTAAGTACGACTCACCAAAGGCTTTTGGATATTTCATAAACGTATCATTAAATAATATCGACGGAGTACAATTGTGATATTGGATGTACTTTGATCCTTGTATCATGGTAAATAAGGTTCGCAGAGCCTCTGAAACTTCGCAGATCGCATTTATCGCGGGACACTTGAAAGAAATTCATACGTTATCGTATTCATGTTTTCACATTAGCTAAATCATGTAAATCACTTTGACATATCGATTATTTTGGAAAAGTGTACAGACCTTGATCGGTTTTACACTCCAAACAAGCTTCGATAAACCCAACGAGTTTTAATATATTATAAATATCCGCGCAAAGAAGAGAGCAAGTAAGAAACGTGGATCTATTCGATGATTTACACACCGCAGTTGTAATAAGAGAAATTCTTCGAGAACGTCGTGTAGTGTAGTAATTTTTATATCGCCTTGTAAACGCGCGATTAAAATAATTCCCATAGTTCTGGCATTAATACTTGCATCGTAGATCGCGGTAGTTCCCATTTAAAACGCGGTTGGCGGAGCAATTATAAATCGGGGCTCCTTTGAACTCGAGACAGTGGAATCATCCCGAGACGTTGACCTTCCGCATCGGTGGCCTTAATCAAGGGTTCGCAACTGAGCTCTCCGCTCGCTCGCGGATCGTCTTGTAAGACACCTGTTGAGCAGGAAGTACATTTCGTTATCCGTCCAGTCGTGTCGATCGCGGAGATTCCGCGATCTCAGCTCCCCTCCACACCCCTTATCCACTAATCCGTTTAATTCTTCGCCCATTAATGGAAACTCAAACCCGAATTAATCGTGATTTCTTTTTGTTCTTCCATTTACTCCTTCCATTAATTTGATATATTGTATATATATATAGTGTCCCAAAAATCACGCAGGATTTGAAAATTTCAACGAAATAGTGTACATGTGTTTTTTATCAAAATTATTTCTTGCGGGAATTTTGGAACACCACATGTATATAGTTATGTGTATATATAATTGCGTGAATATGTGCGCGTCTGTTCGTGCGTGCGTAAATGTGCGTACATATTCGAGCAGAGCAACAATACTCTATATACATCAGATTAGACCTGAATTTGCCCTGGCCACGGGGAGAAAGGGTAGATGGAAATTCCGTTGAATGGGCAGTCGAGGCAGGTAGGACAAACGCTTTATCCTTCCTTAATGAGAACCCTAACGAGACTCTCCGTTGGCTGGGACGAATTAAAAGGAGAACGAAACTGCGTGGGCTTTTGACGTGTCTGGGCGCATAAACAGCGAACGCCGAGGGAAAAGATCGCGCGAGCAAGGAGAAGCCTCGAGACAAATCGTGCCTTGGAATTATGGGCCCCTTCTAATTGACCATTAACGAGAGAATTAGCAGCGTCCTCGTCTCCGCTTGCAACGGAATCCTGCTGCGAGGGGTGATTAACGAGGTAGGATTTTTTCACCACGAGTCGACCTCCGCATCATAAGGACATGGAGGACCATTGGCAATGGCCAAAGAAACTGGACTCCGGGACCTGGATTTTGTTTAAGCCATCGATTTTTAATACGCGACACGATGTCCAGGAGCGAAAAGTCTCAGGGACTCGACAAGCTTCGCGAAAAGCCTCAACAGTTGGCGTCCCTCTGATGGCGCCAAAATTTCGGTCAAGCGAATCGACGTTATGGCACCTCCAAGGCCAGGGGTCGAAGGTCGTCACGAAGTTTAGCCGAAAAAGTTTCCGGATGAACCGCGTTAACCCGTATCCGACCAGCTGCTCGAGGCTCCTCCTTTTTTCTCCGGCGCCGCGACGTCGAATTCCGCACGAGAAACGCTCCTGGAAACGCTGTTGAACTCTGTCCAAAGGAAAAAGATGTTCCACGACGTCGAGTGGTGCCCCTGGTAAAATATACTGCCTGTTTGCCCCAACTTTTCGCCCTCCGACACGCTCTCTTCTCGCGCTGGTGCGGGCGCGAAACATACTGTCGGCGGTCGCGTGCTTATTTATTGCCGTGCGATGAATTAACCACTCGAGATTTTCGAGCGGATCTTTATCGCGTAATTTTCGAATTTCGCGTTTCCTGGTCGAATGCTGGTGATAGCCAGATAACCGAAAATTTGATAACTAATCTTCTTATTACACGTCATGATAATATATTAATATTTAAAGAGTAAATTTTTGATGTCATTTTTTGTGGAGGACAATCGAACCCTTCTGAGCACCGATATTTACTATAAACGTAAATTAATAAATCTCTCCCATCGTCGAGCGGATATAAAAATCTCTGGAAGCTCGCGAGAAACAAATTTAAAATTCAGCGATAAGCTGGTAAAAGATAATGTTCTTATATGGTAAATGGAATTTAAAAAAGAATAGATGACAATTTAAATATGAAGATAAAAAGAAATAGTAAATTCGTAAAGTCAGGAGAAGCAATCATGGTCAGATCGTCGTTTGAAGGAGGAAAAATCGTACGTACCTTCCCTCGGCCTCGTTCGAGCCCTTTGCTCGATGTTACGCATTTCGCCCCTCCCCCTGCGCTTGCCACCCCCTTTTTCTTTTCACTTGGACTCTCCACCCCAGGAGAAACGGCCGCCGCATCGGCGAGGTCAGCCAGAATCGAGCTGCAGTTGCGCGGCAACGTGATGCATAATGCAGTGCCGCTGACTCTCGTCTGCATTCAGGAACGCCGGCCCAAGAGCGCGACCACATTTAGAGATGGCCGATCCGCTTGACCTTAGCTTATCAGAAATTACTCCGTACCGCGAATCGTAATTCCAAGAGCGCCGCGATACTCGCTTTTCGTACTTGCGACACCTTTTCCACCATTGTGACTGAGGTGAATCCTCACCACCGCGAAGCTCGTCATTAATCCAGAGCTATTTCGAGGCCGAAATGATTTGGACCAATAGGAATTAAGCGCTGATCCTAGAATCATTTCGAGGGTAATACGAATTCGACCAATAGAAAATGAGCACACTCTCGCGCTTATGCTACAACTATTTCGAAAGCAAGATTACTTCGAGCAACGCAAATGAAACACTCGTTATGCTTTGATAATATTAATATAATAGATGTACCAATTATGATATATTCAAACTTGATACAGAGGTTTTAAGAGAATTATCGGAATCATCGTCAAGAAACGATATTTGGCCATAACGGTTTCCAGGTAGTACAAGAAATAGAATTCTTTTCCTTTCGCTACAATCCTCCAACCAACCGTAGTTCCATAGCTATAGCTTTGGTGATATTTGAAGCGCGACGCGTCGACTATACAGGGCCACGGGCAAAGGTACGAAGTCATCAAGCAAATGTCGAATAACATTAAGCCCGGGAAGAGCCAAGGGGACAGACCTTTGAAATCCACCATCTTAAAGCGTATCCCCGGTGGACCAAGGAGAATTTCAATCCCCGCGCATGCGCGATGCTCTCGAAATTCGCGTTTGAGACCGCCTCGGAAGAAGAGGGACAAATGAAAAAAAAAAGAGGAGAGAGGTGTAGAAGGCGTTGATACTTTTACAGGTGGCTGCTACTCGTCCTCCTTTATGCCCTGAAACGTGGGCTGGATCGAGTTCTCGCTGTGAGAGGCAGCTCCTTGCAAAATGTTCCCAGGGCGTAGCGCCATTGTAAAACCGCCGACGCCCGAGTTTACATCATTTATTCAGGGCTCGTATCAAGTAGTGCTCCGCGAAGTGTCCCACTTAAACCTCGGAAGCGGCCCCTTGATGACGAGGAACCCGCGGAGAAGTCTTCTTCAGCTCGAAAGCGAGGTTCTACGTCGTTCTCTTTTAAACGCCGGGTTTCTTCCACTCGTCGCCCGGCGCGGTGTTTATTGCGCTTCGTCGTTCGACCGAAAGGAGACTCGACGATCGTCTCGCGGCCTGAAGAAGCCCCCGCCGACTTGTCTTGACTCTGCTAACGATATCCCGTTGAAGCACAGGTTCTCGCCTCGATGCTCCTTACTCAGACCTTTTCTCCCAGATCGTCCGTCGAAGCGCTTGTGGAATTTTTTGAAATGATGCTAGATCTTCAGTCGTTAAGGAAATTTATGATTTATCTGACTTCGACTCGTCTCGCTCTCGCTCTATAAGTATACCTCGTCTTAGCAATCAAGAGCCTTAGGATACCTAAGGCTGTTTGGTGAACACCTGAGAGAACTCCACAATCTTCACAGTTTTTATCATATTCACATATTCACTCCTGTCGATCTGTTTGCTCGATGAATATACCAAGTAACATTATATCACAAGAATTTTGACCCAAAGCTTCCCTTTCGATACAATCATCGAATCTCGAATCGATTCTAATCGAAGCCCCAACAGCCAATCCCGATTTTTATGCGCGCGCAGCAACCCCGCATAACTTGGACGATCTATAATAACTAAACGATTCGAACTCGTCCAACTAAGCTCCTCGAGACCTTCGTCGTTACGAGATATGCAAACAGGCATCGAGCCACAGCGGAAACCGCAGCAAGGGAGGAGGGGGAAAAAAAAGGAAGTAAAGATCAGTGTGTCGCGCCAAATGGCCGGGGCACAATAGGGAGACTTAACAAACACGAGGTGGCTCAGCATTCGGAAACGGGGACTCTCATTTGCCGATGCTCAAAGAGTCGCTAAGCCACGAGGACGAGGGAAGGATCGCGACAAGTCGTACAATCATTTTTCGAGATTGGATCCGGAGGAGCGGGCGCCCTGGACCTGGCGGTTCGAAGTGGTGGATACGTACGCCGGGAGCGCGATCGGTCGGGAAAAAAGGAACGAGATACTCGCTGCGGGCACAATGGATATTATTTGAAAGAAAAAAAAAAAAAGGGCCAGAGGGGGGAGGCTACCGCGGCAGCAATTTTCCGTTGCATTGTCATTTTTATTCCGCTCGGATATTATCCCCCCTTCTCCCCCCCCCTCAGCCCTCCGCCCTCCGCCAGGGGGTGTCCCTCGAGCAACGCGCGCACACGCCCTGGGCAAAGACTCCCCTCCCCCCCTCCAGCCTCCCCCCTGTTCGCGCAAATATCGTCAAGCCCAACCCCTACCCCTGGAATTGCCCTTTTTCGAATGGCTCCTTCCGCCTCCCCGCCATGGATCTTTTTTTTTTGCCTAATAGTAGCTGGTGCGTGAATATAGTTCCTAGGAAAGTTTGGGATCGACATCAACGTGGATTGAGTCGCGCATCTTTTTTGATCCTGCAAAACTCCTATTCAGACTAATGATCTTAGATGGCTGTTTAAAAAAAAAAAAACTATTTATCGAGGAAGATCGAGTATTGTGGAAAGTAGATTTTATGATGGATCGAAAAAATCGGAGGTCGATATTATCGTATACACACGTACACATACGTACACGCGCGCGCGCGCACGCACGCACGCACGCACGCACGCACGCACGCACGCACGCACACACACACACACACACACACACACACACACACACACACACACACATTATTCTGCAACGACATTATTACGAAACTCTCGTAAAATCGCTTATTCAAGTTAACCGTGTGTAACTTACGGAAATAATTCGATCAACCTCCTGAAACAAGGGGAGGACTTACGTTTACCTTCCTTTAGAGGACTTACGTTTACAAAAAAAACCATGGTTTAAGAATCAATCGATAGGATAGTCTCCCGCGACAGCGTCGTAATCCGAGGTGAAGAAAAAATCACCTTGCCAATTCGGGCCCATTTCTGGGCGCTCACCCAGATTCGAGTGCCGGCGGCCTCGCTTGACTTTGATGCGCGTTGAGCGGCTGAGAGAACGGACAGAAGGACGATTATCTTTAATCAGAGCCGAGCGAGGATAGCTCGAAGGGGCATTTCACCCGCCGCAATTATTTTCCCCGCCTTTATTTTCCACCGGAGTCCCTCCGCTCTCCATTCAATCCCCGTACAAAGGGGCATACACTAGCACCCAATTTATTCCTGGAGGGCTCTGCAATTCGACGATATGTCGGGAAAAGTCATCTCGTCCTTCGCGCGAAGCGGTTCCTCCCGTTCCCCTGATATTCCCAACCTGGATCCCTCTGTCCTGGCCTCCCTCGCGGATATTTCTGCACCGCGCCGATGCCCCGTGGCGATTCCGCGGACGAAATCCCGAGGACGCCTCTCATTAACGCCCGCTAATGACCGACGCGATCATTCGTGTCCCCTGATTATACGGGCGGCGCGCATTTCGTGGGAAAAAGCGCGTTAATGGCTCGCGGAAATCGAGGAGCTTTTCGATTGTAACGTCGCGATGCTGAGGGCTTAACTAACGGTTGGATCGATGGATTCAATAGTTGCTCTTGAATCTTTTATCGTGACTGTAGTTTTTACTGCTTTTGGATTTTTTGCGTGGAAACCAGAGTGGGATTTTTGCGAAGAGAAAGGCGTGTTTCTTTGCCCTTCTTCTAAGTCGGTGATATACGCGATCGGAGGATTTTTTGCCACGAGTGTTGGCGTGTGTTGCGCTTGAAATTTACGTAGCGCTGGAGAATAAATGTTACGTAATAGGTGTGAATTATGGGATTTAGACGTTTCCATTATGGGGCTCAGGGTAGTAAAACGTGTACTGTAGAGACGTGCAACGAGGTCAGACCGTGATCCTCCTAATCTTCTTACTCGCTCCTATACTTCTCGTTAACATTCGTTTATTCATCATCAGTATTCTTCATTAGGCGGCTGAACTTTCGGTTAACCTGGAAGAACCTAAAACTCCAACAAACCTTCGTCCCTGAATTTAGATGGTCAACAGTTTGTACTCGCATTTCGAGTGTCTTCGAGACTTGCAAAGAAATGACAAGTAGCGATTTATATAGTTGTAATGTATCCACACGCTGTATTTTAATTCTCCATCTGATCTTATATTTTACATGCGTTAATAATAATATTCTTCTGTTAATTATTAAACGACGACTCGGGGAAAAAGTTCGTGTCGATTCAAACTCGACCAACGCTTAAAAAAGCGCAGGAGTCGTGCAGTAATACGGTATCCTTATGAAAAAAAAAAAAAAAAAAAAAGAAAATGTGGAGCGCGGAGGGTTAAAGCAGAAAACACGATTAAAGTTTTGTATGATACTTCGTATTGTGCTGCATCCTCGCAGTGCAAAGGGTCAACTTTTGCGAACAGCTCGAGCGCAAAATCCAGCTCGGCTCGCGGTTGCGCCACGTGGCGCTTTCTGCCTTGAATTAGAATTACTTCCCCGGCCGTTATTCTTCATTCAGCTCGCCGTCTCACGAGGAACGCACTGCTGCAGGCCCTGATTTACCTTCCTCCCCCCGCCTGCAGAGAGCCTGGAAAAGTCGTTCTTTCCCGAAAAAGTCGAGCTTCCTTCGCGCTGGGTGGCGCGCTGCCGGTGAAACGAACCGTCTGGAATTTCATTTTCCGTCCTTCTGCCCCGGGGAAGAATCTTGTATCGCCGATTAAATAAGCCGCGACGCCGCGAGGACGTGGGAAATTTCTTTCGCGGCGCATCAAACGGAAAGCGCGAATTTCGAGCGCGGCCCAGCGGCGCTCCTTCCGCCTGCGGCGAGGAGAAACTTTTTCCACGAGCAAAAGGATGCTTCCTTTAGTTGCACGCGCCGGTCAGGCGACGAGAGGATGGATTAGGGATTTTCCAAGAGACGAGAGTCGATCGAGAAAGTTTTATTCGAAAATAGACCGAGAGTTCTCGGAAGGTCGGAGGAGGAAATGCGCAGGAAACTCAATTTTTCTTGCTCGGTGGATGATAATAATCCAAATCGTTGCTGATCCCTTCGCGAGCAGGAAAGAGATAAGTATAGAATCAACGTGGCTGTCTTCAGAATTTCATTAAAAAAAAGAACACTGGTAAAAAATAAACATGTTCACTACGCGGTGTGAAATAACAGGAATAAACGATCCACGAAATGTATAACGTACAGAGAACAAATATACACATTTCGTATAGATATATTTATTCCGTCAACCTTCTATATTTTCTGGTTTATTTATCGACTTTATTTTATACAACGCGGCGATCACCTTTATATTTGTTCATGTCGTTCTATCTTTTTTTTCATGAAATTCCAAAGAGGACCACTGAGCGACGATCGAGTCTTTGCATTAGTAAACAAGGTTCTCGATCGCCAACCCTTACCAGACCCAGTTATTACTTTCCAATAAAGAAATTTAATTTCAAAGAAAAACAAGTTAGAGGCACTCTATTGGCAGAAGCAGATTATACGGATGATGCCAAATGGCATGATTGCGATGGAAAGGGTTAAAAACGTAGGAAGGATATATTCTGTAGTGAGGAATGGCCGACGACGATTGCGATATTCCAGCGGCAATTGACTACGCTGCCTTAAATCAGGATAAACGGGTAATTGAAGCCCAGTTCCGGCCGAGGTAATTTTCCGCGAAGCTGGAAAGGACAGGGCGTTGGGGAAGAAGCGAGAAGGAGCGATCGGAAGGAATGTTCACGGTCGATGTGAAGTGGATAATGGATATGCAGATATCGCCTTGGCTGGAAGCCATTTCTTTCCCTGCCTTAACTCGTAGTAGGCGCGGTAAGCAGCCTCGATTAATAGCCACCTTAGAGGCAATGGGATGCGAAATTGCTTTTTCCGGGGATGAGACTCCGTTTCCGGGACGATGGAACCGCGCAGTTTCCATGCAGTCGATCTATTAACATTGCAGGGACACGAATTCGAGCCTGGGAGAGGGAATCGATCTGCGAATTATTCGATCAGAGTAATTGGGAAAAATGAGTACAAGCGTATCAAATCATTTTTCGCATATACACCACTTTACATGCTGAAAGTATTACCCCGCTTTACAGCTTTTATCGGATATCGAGAAACTTGTTCTTATATTTGATTCGATCGAAGGATATAGAAAGATATAGAGGCAGATCCAATGATACTTGTGCGGGGACTATTGAAGAATTCGGATGCACAGAATTCTCTAAGAGAAGTATACAGGCGTGCCTTTGAAAAAAGTAACATTTAGAAGCTCCATCTTCACTACAACTCGTCAACTCTCAAATTTTGTCTAATTAAATATACCATATCAAGTATCGAGCAGCTCGTAAGTCCGTATCCAAAAGTAATTTCGATTTTGCAGCGTGGAATAAAACGCGTATTCTTCTACAAGGATAAAGTTTAATCGAGGACGTACTTTCCATTTTATTCAACGACCTTTTCCCAATTTTCTGGCAAATTCACAATTCCGCGCTCATAAAATGTTTAATCATCGCCAAGAAACCGAACCAAGTGCGATTTTAAAATCGAAAATACTTTCTCGCATATCTCATATATTACTCAGAGGCTAACTCGTTGTTTGCATCGGCAAAGGAAAGCCAGCTGAGGTACGATCCCTAATCCTTCGTTCGTCGCAGAGGAAGTGCTCGTTGCTCGCAATCACTTTTGGCTGGCAACGCTTCCTGCATTTCTTCCGGATTAATTTAACGCTTGTCAGCGACAACTTTTTTTCTTCTCACACCGCGCGATGGCCGCGCTGGCGCTCGGCCATGCGCCGAAATACCGCTTGGTAAAAGTTAATCCGCTGGTTTGGGCCCGTTCCATTATGAAAACCGGATTATTGCCCGCGAATGGCCATCGTCTCGATGAGAGGGGCGCTTCCTTTTTGCTCTACGAATAGTCCACGAAAATCTTGGCCCTCCAGGAGGCGCCTGTACGCGCTCTCAGAACGAAATCCTCGTCCTTCTCTACTCACTGAAGCTCTGAATATCTGCCTGGTGCACGACAGAGCTCAAAGAAAGATTGCGATAATGGAGAAAAACTAACTAAATCTACGGACCAGGTGACGAAAGCAAAAAGTCGCTCGTACTTTCGACCTGGAAGAGGTTTCAGGAGGCAGTAAACATTTTTACGCGGCTCTGATGCTGAGCGAAGGAAAATCGTAGAACAATGCAGGCACCGTGTATCCTGCGCAAAGGGAAAATCGTCGGAAAAAGGCGAAGGAGAGGGGGATTTTAATAATCCACATTCCAGGGAAACTCAATGACCGACCATGGACTCGATTAAAACTGCCGATGTAGCTTGGCGGATATAAACCTGGACTATAAAAAGATATTAAAGAGCACTAGAAACCGTTGAAAGCTCTCACCGAATGACTCACTATTAAAGCACGACCTGGCAAAGCTCCGCCTCGTTAATTATCCCTTGCCTCGTGATTTTCCTCCAGTCTGAAATCCGATCGGCCAAAATGGATATTCCACGGCGATAAGTTGTGAGTCAATCGAACAATCCAACCCTTTTCTCCGATCAAAATAAATAAATTCTAGTCAATTCAAGGAGGAGACCTGCGATCATCCTAGCCTCTTAATATTCATCACGCGAACTTGAGTTTACAAACTGACCAAGCCCTTTCGCACCGTAACTCATGATCGACTCGATAAAGCGATACAAGTAGTCCTTCGGAATCTAATGCTAATCCCAGCCAAGGACCCACTGTTCAACGTCGACTCCAAACAGCCAGAAGTGCACCGTACACAAGGCCTGGAAATAAAACCAGAGGGTGGTCGTTCGATCGCTCAGGAAACACGAAGCACAGCGATTAGGCCCGGTTGCTCGCGCGCTCGCGGCGCTCAGAACGATCCGATCGATCGCCAGCTGGAGGAGCAGCTGCTCTGTCTCTTAATTAGCCCCTAATTCGGCGTTTCTCTAAATAAAAGCCCCATGATACGGGATATCCTCGTCTGGAGCACCGTAAATAGAACAACGACGGCACCGGCATTGCTTTATAATTACGTCGGTGGGCTTCGAAAGGTTAACCGCACGGCGGTTAAGGCAGACGGCGGAGCATGTGGACGTGTCGTTGTCACGAGGCACTAATGGCCCGTTTACACGGTAAACCATTGGCGTAACCGCAAATACAGTTCGGCTGATATTTTCCCCGAATTCGGGCGCGAGCCAAGTAATCCGAAGGGCCGTATATCGTTGCCCCGAAAATTTATCCGGAAATTCCCTCCCGAAATCCTCTCTGGCTAAGCGAGCCTCTGCCCCTGGTATCGCGCCAATTTTTCGACTGGATAAATAGTCGCCGCATTCGGCGAGGATCTTAATTATTATAAAATCGTGGGATGGTAGATGTTTCGATAGGTTTTTTTATTGAGAGCGAAAGATATTCTTCTCGATGACAGCTCGATTTTTACATGGAAACGGACATTTTATTCGCGGAGAGGAGATGCTATTGTTTGTAAAAGTGGTGCTTATTGGGACAAGATTAGGAGAGGCGCAGTTATGCGGGAGATATTAATCTCAAGTATAATCAGCATTACGGTAACGTTATCAAGGGAATGCTCCGCAACATTATCCATAATCACAGCGAGCTCCACTTTATGCCCATTGCCCTGCCCGGTACATAACCTAACCACCTGCTATCCCAGAAACATTAGCAGCTGCGCAGCGGTAATTAGAGTTACATCAGAAACCGGTGGATCAAGAACATTTCTTAAACACCCATATACCGAGGAACAAAATCATTGAAGCAACTTTGATCGACGTGCGCGGTCGATGGCAAGGAACAGGACGTCGTGCTGTGAACAGCGCTGCGAAGGGCTAATACGGGGCGTGCTAAAATTCACGCACAGATAATTTCGATAGAAAACACAGGTTCGTAATTAAAAATTTCGTATATTATAAATTCGACACCGATTCACAGAGTATACAGTGTACAGTAAGGTCATGTACCTTTTTTATCGATTCACAAAGTATACGATATGAGGTTATGTACCTTTTTAATCGATTCACAAAGTATACGATATAAGGTTATGTACACTTTTAATCTATTCACGAAGCATACTGTATAACGTGATCCATGGTATAGCATATCCAGTAAATAAGCCCCATGGCTTTGCTGGCGCATGCGCACTCTTTTCTTGAACTTTTCAAATCCCGCGTGAATTTTGGGACACCCCCTAGAAGCGAGGTAGCTGGCTCTTGCCGTCCAATAACCACGAGAGCGGACGAAAGTGTCATTTTCATCAGCTCTAATGATCCGAATTCGCACCGGCCTGGCCAACGCCGTGGCGCAGGCTGTACGTGCTGCAACCGTGAGACCAGCCCCTCCCCCCTCCGCCCCTGTCTGGCGCAGGTGACGTCACAAAACTAAACGCCCATTTGGCCGGGTCGTGTAGCGAACGATCCACTGTGGAACTGCCGCTGACACGGCGCCACACGAGGAATCTGTTGCCAGCAACGGTGGCAACGACTGCTTCCTGGTCGGAAGGACCTGGTGGTATTTGCAAGAAAAACAACCGTGGCAGGAATGCGGGTGTAATTCGGAGCGAAGAGACTCTCCTGACGAATGTACTTTTGATCTGAGCGAAGTTTTAGGTCTAATTCTTTAGCACTGGGTGAGCATCGAGGTGAGGATAAGGAGATTGTTTTTATTTTTGAAAGTGGTGTAAATCTGCTTTTGAAAGAAAAAGTAATGAGTCAATACTAGATTTAGGTAATCGTCTTTTTCTCAGCTTATTTCTGAAAGTTAAACTTGTAACATTTAGAAAAAAAACATTCGAGCCGTTACGAAATCAGATTAAAAAACGAGGAAAGTAACCGATCCTTCGCGAGAATTATTTCGTATATATCGATACAAGTTTCTTAGCACAGCGGTTAATCAGTCCCTGAATACTTCCAGTCTCGATATATAAAAACCTTAGTCACACTTCTCGCGCGAGAAAAAGAAAAAAAGTGACGAGTCTGGAAAACGTGATCTGGAGAGTAGTACTGAAACAACACCGACCACTCGTCCTCGATGATGTCAAACACTTCGCTCGGAACACAGCCTCCCCCCCCTTTTTTAACGCCAACTTTACACATAATCCCGGCCATTAACGTGGATTTCGGCACGTCGAGGAGACTCGGAAAACTCGCGACATTAAATCGAATGGAAGGCCCAGACTGGACAGGGAAACTCTGGAAAAGCAGTAGAACGGGGCATTTCGTCGAGCACTTAGTACATCCCCAACTCGTAGCTGCAACGATCGGAATCTCCATTAAGAGGTAGACAATCGACACCCGGAACCACAAAATGGAGCACGTACCGCGCCCCTGCCTCTCCTTGGAAGGCCTTAAATGCCGTTTTCGACGTTTAATCGCGTCGTTGAAGCCGACGCCGCCGACTACTGGAATTGCACCCCCCCGAAGTTCTTGGAATTGCAAGCCGGAGCAGACGAATCACGAAGAATTTCCCACGGAGGACGCTCCTCATGCAAATTGTTTTCGATCGAGACACCCTTTTTTTTCACCGATCGACTCGGCGATCCAGGAAATTCCACGCTCCCTCCGTTCTCCTCCGAGGAGGACAATTCAATCGCCTATTTTTCCCGCATTGCCAAGATATGAATACACTTGGCGCGTGAGGATACGGAATATCTACTAATTGGAAATTTAAAAGAGACGTTATATACTTAATATACACTTAATATACACAAACTGGTGTATATATATACTCGATATACACAGAAATACTGTTGGATAAATTTTGTTATTTGGATCATAGCCACGAGACGATGAAGCTCCATCCGATTTTACGCAGCCCTACACTTTCTCGTAAAATATAGTGTTTTTAAGGGCCTTCCAAAGAATGAGAATAGAGGAAGGGAGTTAGAGAGAGAGAGAGAGAGAGAGAGAGAGAGAGAGCCGTCACTCGCGATCAATCAACCGAAATCCATGTCAAGGGGCGTCCCTGTATGTGTTTCGCGCTACGTACGTGTACGTGCAGATCCGCACGAGCAGTTTCGAGCGCCGTAGTAACGAACCGAACCTTTTCAAAAGGGCCCCACGAATCGTTGTTCCCGCCGTCGGTCCGGTCAATCAAATTAATGATCATTTACACGGAAGCCGGCCGGCAGCTTTCGGCCTCTCGGTCGATGGGATCGACTAATCTCCGCTTCGCCGTGAACCGACCCTCGTAAATTTCAGGAAAACTCCCCTGCCACCCTGGAAATTCATCCGCGTATTTGTACTGCCCGCTCGACCTTTGCTGGATTACTTGAAAGTCGTTAAGTCGCCTCGCACTCCTAATTTCTCGCTAGACTTCGTACAAATTTCTACGAGAGTTTTGCAGTCAGTTCGGCTTGCACAGGGTCCCTTTGGCATGCCCTCGATCATTTGAATGATCACGTTGATTCGAGTATTAAGAGAACGTGATATATTAATCTTCTTTTATCAACAATCGAATTTACCTTACCGCATCTATTGCTTTTACACTGGTAATAATAAAGTTACTTTAAGTACAATAGTGGCACATTAAAATCTGATCCCAGCAGGGATTACATTCAAATTCTATGTTATTTTCAATTTCTCCTTTTTTTAATCCGATCCTATCAGGGCTTACTCTCAAATTCTATATTATCTTCAATTTCTCCCTTTTTTATCCATATATATAAAAGTACCGATCCGATAATTAACGAGATACCTCGCACGATTTCCCGTTTATTTCCTTAGCCAAACTCGAGGTTACACCGCCGCGCTCACTTTCTCGCGATCGCAAACGTCACTCCTACGGCGGGCACGGAGGTTTAAGAATAGCCCGTGACGATTGCAGGGTTAATTAAATTATAATTAGAGCCCCTGACCGGTGGCAGGCCGACAGAGGCCGGCACGACAATGATGCTCCTGCGAGCAGCAGCCCGTGACCTCCGCAAACATGCCGATTGATTGTCCCTCGTCAGAGGGCCGGGTAAACGAGAGGCAATGATAATGGTTATTGTCGCCGGCGGTGTGCGAGGCTGGCGCTATTGACTTTTGACCAGCGATGCGTGAACCCCCGATAGAAAGCGGCCGCGATTATTAATTGCGACGTGCCCCGATTATGTCAGCCCATCCAGACGGTAATGTCCTTTTTGTGCAGGAGCATTTCCGCGTAATATGCCTGACTACAGGATAAGGTTACCTGTAAATAAACCGGGGAGATAGGTAGTACAGGGAAGGTCGGAGTTCTTATTATCGCAGGAATCACGCTTAATCGTAATCATCTTGCATTACATCGATAGACAAGATCGTAGCTGTAATTTGTGTTTATAAAGTTCTCAAAGGTAAAACTCGATGCTTATACGAAATTTCTTTAAAGATCCTCACCTGGCTCAAATGTGCATAGAGATCAATGAAACGAAGTATGGGTGAGACGAATGAAACGAGTAGAACCGCCGCTTTCGAAGGGAGTACATCGTGGAGAGTCGAACCGCGTGTGATTTCATTTTCGAAGAGGAACGAGTATCGCACGAGATACGAGCCACTGGCGGGTTTCGGGGGAAAATTCGATTCGTGCCGCAGCTCCAGTCGCGAGGTAAACGGATAAGGGCTCTCCCCTCGATCATCGTCTCCAGAGGTCTCCGGATCCTGCAAAGTGGCGCCGAGCTTTTATCCCGATTATTCGTAGCGCGGAGGAAAAAGAGTCGAGGCTCGCCAATAACCGATCGCGGCCACTCTCGAAAGTAATTAAGCGAAAATATGCCGCGAGAGTTCGAGGGTGAAGCACGAAGGGAGGGGTCCCTAAGTTTGATTACATCGGATTTGCGGCTGTACTTGTCCTCCGCCGCTCCACGAGGAGGAAAAGTTTTCCAAAGGGCTTTTCAATCGTCGGTGAAATCGGTCGCACTTGAGGGAGAGAAGGAGAGGATTCGTCGCGGAGGTTTTTCGGTTTTTTCTCGAAGAGTGGTCGACGCAAAGGTCCCCAAAGTTCGAAAGCCTGAAGATTCGTCGCGGGGGGGAAAGAAAAAAAAAGGGAGACAGGAGGGGAGAAAGTAAGGCTGCGATGTTCGGCTAGGGTGAACGTGGTTGACCTACTCTACTGGAGTCCTGAAAAACAGGCTGGCCTTTATTGCGCTATACACGAGGACGAAGTTTCTTCCACGAGTGTATCACTCCGGACGAACCGATGTATCGGTGTTTAATCTCTGGACCGGTGTTCTCAGTTTTGCGGATAACAACGATGCGATTTGTCCGCGCTCTTGTTTGTCCGCTGCTCGATGGATGCTACTTTAGCACCGACATCGGCCAACCTTCGCGAAACATCCGAAGGAACGTACACACTTTACTGTCGATGAAACTGTTCTTGGAGAATAGCGCTGAGTAGAAAATTCCACGTATCGAGTAGAACTTTTGAAAATAATTAATCACGTTTATCCGCACGATTATAGCAAGCTTATCTTCTAGGTATTTTATACTCGTGCGGATAAACGTGATTAATTATCTTAATACGAATATAATTAATTATCTAATAACTATTCGTAACATTATTTGAAAATATAAATAAATTATCTAATAAGTATTTAGATTAATTATCTATATAACGAATATAATATTCGTGGATCGTGAATTGCAGTCGAGGTTTATATATTCCCTTGCCCCCCCCCCCGCTTCTTAGTTCTCCAAAGCTTTTATTTGGTAAAAGGCATTTCGTAAGAACGGGTAAGACGCGTGATAAATGATTCCTCTAGGAGGCCTCCTCGGCGCTCTTTTCCTCGCGCCTTAAACGGGGCCGTGAGTTTGCACTGCGACTTAAAGGGCGACTGACTGCAATGCCGCGAGCCGCTCTCGGCTGTTCTTTCTCCCAGGCGTCGAAACGAAACTTCTGCATCGCCTCGATTCGACCGCTCGCGACTACGTACTGTCCAGACCTGGAAAGTTGGCGTCCAAAGAGAAATCTCATTGATCGGAATACAATGGAGAATCGGAATACCTTTCACGCGCGTATTAGACTAGCAGCTAAGTAATTGCAGATTTATGATTTTCTATTTTATAATAATTTGAATTGAAAATTACACGATCGATGGGTATAATTTTTTCATCGAACGACACTCGTATACGATGAATTATCACGTCATCTTTGACTTAATTCCACACCGAGCAACTGTATTTCACGTTATCCTTAAAAGATATAATTATACCCAGTGGTGTATATCAGTGAATCAGCCGACGATGCGCGAAAAACGTACACCTAATTCCCTCTTCACGGGATTTTGAAGTAACACGGTCGAATAAAACTCTCGTCTCGATGCGATATATATA
>JBCFXI010001189.1:0-68635 GCA_038496175.1 Ampulex compressa
TAATATATAAATAATAAAATATATATACTATAAAATAAAAACTATATAAAAGATATGTGATAAAATATGAAAGGAAATATAGTTTACATGTTATACATGTACAAATTTATTTAATGTCTCAATTTTGTCATTGTATATTGCATTTATTTTCATATTTGATCACATATATTTTATTTAGTACTTATATTCTCTTATATTAAATTTAGTGGGGTACAGTTTAAATTCACATTAATGTGCATTCAAAATAGCTAAACACAAATATGTAAGATAAATAATTAAAGTAATAACATAACTGAACCATGAGTTCCTATTATTATTATTTGTATTAAATAACAATCATAATAGCTTGTAGTATTAGTTATTTTTTACTTTTTTGATTACTACTATTACTGTAACTGCATGTACAATAACCTTTCATGTGCATTAGTGTGTATTAAATGCGACTAAATTCCTGATTATAGTATTTAGGTTACTTTTACTCTCACTTTTTTAAAATAAAATTCAACTTAGAAGAACCAAAACCAGAATGAAAGGTATCTTGTTTACTGAACTGAATGAGTGGAATATGTTTCTGTGATTGGTTGATATTTCATAAATATTCCAAATATTGCCAAATGCGAGCAAACATGATTTCAAGCACGGCCTCAATCATACTATAATGATTTCAAGCTATTAATTGCTCGATCAATTGCTCTAATGTAAAGTAAATTATAGTTCTGGCAAAAATTATGCCGTAGCTCTGAAAAGAATCGCTTGACAGTTCTGAGAAAGTGCGTTATAGTTTTGAATAGTAATTAATAATCGGTCTACCATCCATGTCACACAAATGCCTGATTTAATCCTTTTAATAAATTAATATTACAAAATCATTATACATAATAACTCTAATATAAAAGTTTCTTTTTAAAGGATACTTTTTCATTTTACTTTTTTTAGATAATTTATTTTCATTCTTTTCCTGCCTTCTCATATCTGCCATAAGTTATATTAGTTTCTATAATGTTGTAATATTTACATAATAGCACATTTTTACGCAGTTTGTAAATCGTACACCTGCAGATCATAGAGTCCATAAATCTGGACTAATTGATGAGTATTAGATGATTGTTACCCACAGTCTGTTATGGCACCTGTAAATAACGGTTTTAATAACAACAGTCAGTCTTCTAGAAGATTATGAGAACACAGTTTTCAATTTTTAGTTTTTCTTGCGTTATGAAGATAAGTATAATTTCATTTTCACTTGAAATTTTATTTCAATTTTCCTTCTATTATTTTGTCTTTTTTTATACACTAATTCTTATACTGATAAGAGTTTTAAGTTTATTCTACTTTACTATATTTTTCACTTATTATTTATTCTAATAACTGTATCATATATTCTGTAAAGTATTATATTCCAATACTTATACTATTCTCCACGTATACCACCACTGCAAGACTGTCAGCGCAGAATACACAATAATTCATAGATTACTTTACGTTAATGTGAAACAATAAATTTCGACAAAGAAGAACAAGAACAGAAACCTTTTATTTTAATATACCAAAACTATTATTTGTGTGTAATTTTTCCATTGGCCTATTAGCTTGACTAGGAGGAGGGCTTTTGTTTCTGAAAAATTTATGTAATAAATAGATTATGTATTATTTAATGTTTTATCATTTGGAAATATATTAATACTAGCAGCAATGTCTGCTTCATTTAAAGTTAATTACCCACCATATAGCTTATATTTGTCTGAGACTATACATTAAAATAAAATACACTTTAATTAAATAATTTTATCATTTCTGTATATGTATTTGTTGATATATTAACGTGTATCTTTATCATAACTTGAATTACATAAATTCAGAATAAGTAAATACAATATCTAATTTGACTGTTGTTGACTGTTGACTTTGAAGTTTTTGTGAAATGAGTATCGTTAAAGAGAAATTTGTAAATGTGGCTTGATTATATTGATACTCAATCTTTCCCAGTAACTACTACTATTCATTGTTACAATAAGTATTGTTCATCCATAAAAAATCTGTATGACGACTATAGCCATTTCCTATAGGACATATTCTAATGGATTGTGAACCACAAAAGCTATAGTATATACTTGAAATTAAAAATTCCTTAGAGATGATGGGCAGGATTTGAAATTGGATTTACTATAACAAACCGAATTGTGTCTGTATCTTATCACATTACAATTTCTTGACACAAGGCACGAATACTAGATTGGAATAATTAAATAACAGAGAATGCTTTACCTATATCTATCGCACTGTTTCTGTACATATGCAAAGTGAGCGATGCTATCATATTTTTTGAGGACACCATGTATAAATAAAATCAGCAGAATAAGGAATTTAGTCTTATATAAGTTGATGCTCTTATCTCAGTGGTGATTTTGGATGATGATTCTTTCACACCTATGTATCACACATAATCTTTATTTATCGATGAGATAGGAGAAAAAAAAAATAATAAAAAAATTGCGATTATCATTAACCTTTGATTACAGCAATCGGCCTTAATTTAATACATTTTCGTGAGATTCCAGCTGCATGGCATGTGTTTACAACGTCCGTTACGTTTTTATACGATTCTGGCGCCTCCTCCATTACTAGTTTTGGTGAGGCTACCCTGATTGATATACCTAACTCCCCCAGTTTATGCAGTACTTGTGTGTAATCGAGGTTTCTGCGTGACTTTGCTCTTGACAGTGCTCGGCCCTGCAATGAATGTACATATGCACGATTATCTTCTCCAACAATGTGTTCTCTCTTCCTTCTTCTGTTATTCAACATCAATTCTCTACTCACTGCACCATGACAGGTCGAGCCAAAGGTCTCTTGCATACCCTGCTCTGTTCCCGTGAGTACATAGCTACATGTTCCCATAGTTCCACCAATTAAGACTGGTTGGCCAGTCAGCTGGTAATCCACTGGGATCAATGGGTGATGTGGTGGAAATGCTCTTGTCGAACCCTACATTCCTGATCGATTAATCTTTTCCTCACCCTTGAGATTTTTCTCTTTTACACATCCAAAATTGCAGTCACTTACCTTTCTGTGAACAAGCAATGTACGTTCCTTTCCATCTACCAAGTGCTGCTCTATTTTGGCTATGTTGTGTGAAACATCATATATCACATGCATGTCTAGGTCATCCGGTGAAGCTTGGAATTGCTTTGCAAAAGCCTGCCAGAAATGGTCACACATTATCCGTTGTTCGTTTCTTACCCTACTCTTCTTATATATATTTACATTGTCAAAGGGCCTTTTGTTTACCTGCCTGCTAAGAAATGTCATGGAACTACGATTAACCCAAGCAAAGTTAGCTGCTGCAGCCATTGATTTCAAGTAGTCCTGTCCTTCTTGTGAATAAATATGAGCGCAGGCCAGTTGCCTGTCATTGGTTTCTATATTGTCTCGCTTCATGGCCTTTTCCATTTGCACTAGTGCATCTGTGGTTTGAAAATCTTGTGAAGTTACATTGTCGACTTTTTTGATATGACCCTTTTCACTACCCCATTACTTTCTAATTGTCGTTCGCTCCTTACCTGTTGCAACTTGATGACCAAAGCCACGGCTTCCTGAGTGGATCATCACACATACTTGACCCTTTTCCTCAATACCCATCTTGTGTGCAGCCCACTTATCGTAAATCTCGTCTACTACTTGGATTTCTGCATAATGATTCCCTGCTCCCAGCGTTCCCAACTGAAAAATCATTCTTTGGTATACAGCTACTGGTTCATAACTAACTGCATTAGACGTTTACCTGTGGCAATCCACGTTTTTTGGCACGCATTGATACTTTTGAAGGATCGGCGTTCAGCATCCTGCCATATTCCTCGCAATGTTCCTTATCCTCCGCCCAGATATAGCCTACGAGTTAGTCCTCAAGATAAACTACCATTCTCTGGAAAATCATGCCTTATGACAAAAACATAATGCGTGAGCGCTTTACCTTCCCTAAGTGACCAATCCATACCCATCTCCAATGCCTCCTCCAAGTCTCGGGCATTCATGGGGATGATTCCTTTGGAGCCCACTCCTACAGGAATATGATCAAACATACTTTGGGCTAGTTGCTCCTGTTACAAAATAAAATTATTCTCAATTTTTCCTTGCTTTAATCTTTTATTTCTTACCTTCACTGGTGTAACGTCTTCCTCGAACAAATTAGTTCTTAATAAACGCACGCCACAGTTTATGTCGAAGCCAACTCCGCCAGGTGACACTATGGACTGTGGATCATTTGTGTCGAATGCAGCCATGTTACCTAAATGTGCACGTTTTGTTTTTACTTTGTGCTTCTGCGTCATTCCATAAACAGACACAGTTGTCCATCTAAAATTGTACATTACCAATGGCAAAGCCATACCCGGAATGCACATCCGGTAATCCCACTGATCTCCCTACAATTCCAGGAAGTGCAGCCACATTGGCGATTTGTTTCATTCCTGGAAGAAAACCTCCTACCATGCCTGGTCTGCACGCATTTCGCAGTTCTTCAAACATCAGCTTTTCCAATGTATTATTTACATAAAACACTCCCTCCACCTTTAAGCAAAATTTGCTTATTATAGAAGAAAACCTTATGTCACAATATCTTTTTATATGATTCTTTAATTACTTTCATGTTGGGCTGAAAACCCTTTTTTATCCTCCAACATGTGTCATTTATTTTTTCCAGGTACTTCAATTCTTCTTGATATTGTCTTACAACCATCTCTATTTAGATACACTTGTACGTTTTCTATCCAATCTTGCGTTACTCTTTTTGACGCTGGAAACGAACGGTTTTACTAGGACCTGAAAGGCTTAATGGCTATACAAACCATCGATGTTTTAACGGTCCAGTCTTCTGCATAATTAGGTGAAAAAATATTCATACCTGGTGATACAACCCTGAATTGGCGAGTAAGATTTTGCTATAGCGTACTGCTTCTTTTCGTATCTTGCCTCGTGTATTCGTTCTGGTTGAAACTCGGTGCACTTTCGCTCACGCTGCTATTCCGATATTGTCACGCCAAACCAAGATGGCAACTCCAGCCAGAACGACCGTCAAACAGGTCAAACCGCTTTTATCGCTCAGCAAGGATGAGGCGCATAGAAGAGTATTGAGTTTATATAAAGCCTGGTATCGTCAAATTCCGACTATCGGTACGTAATTGCAATCCATTTCATGTTTCCTCCCAACCTTCACTGGTATACCCTCAACTTAACCTCTAAACATCGTATATCTCATTTTTTGTAAGCTTTCTTTATACCTTTTTATTGCGAAATAGCAAAAATCGTGCAGGCAACGTTTTTCCGCGTGTTGCTACTTTTACCATACTGATCGCGTAACGTCTCTCTTGGCAATAAACTTTTAATTTGTTCTCGATTTATTACGTAAACCGAATTTAACCCTTTCTACCTTCCTTCATGTACGTTTTCATCACTTATTTCAATACTGCACGAGTTTTTTAAGATTCTCTGCGTATGCCTTAAAGTATTGGAGTATGATATACCCAAATCGGAGGCGCAATGCAGGCAGAAGTTACGAGAGGAATTCATGCGACACTTGAATGTAACGGATATCAGGGTGATTGACCTCCTTGTCATCAAGGTACGTTCATCCAGTAAATAATGTTATTTTCTGAAGGAAAAATCTTTTGTTTCTTCAGGGTCAAATGGAACTGAAGGAAACTGTAAAAAATTGGAAAACGAAAGGTGGTCTTATGAATTATTGGAAAGAAACGTGGGAACCTAAACCAACTGATTTTATGTCTAAGTTTCTTCGTGGTCAGGATTAAATCTTTACTACTTTTAGTCTAATGTACGTTGAAGATTTATATTAGACCAATGTCACTCATGTTAAGGTGCACAGGCATTGTGCACCCTACACAATGTATATTTATGCAATAAAGTAAACTTAAATTGTGCATATCTGAGTATTTTAAGCAGACCTTCTGTGCTGAATCTCAAAAACCACGCATGTGCACATAATTACACACACATACATATTATACACAAGTGTATATGTACATATGTGCATACTCAAAATTCTCTTATCTCACTCAAGATGAAAGATCTCTTTATACATATTTGGATCGTTGGAATGTTTCATAGTTTTATTGTACTTTCACGGCAAGCATACATATTTTGGGGGGCAGTTATTTTTTAATAAAACGAATGCTTAATATGGTTAACGCTAAATATTTTTAACTGTATGGATGGATATGGCTTGTAAAGTGATCCTGACACTATGCTTGCCAGGAATATGGGAGGGACTAGACGGCAATAATCTTTGATACGCTGTACAACAATTGTTTGTTGAAAATCTCATAAGTTTTGGCGGATTTTAGACTTTGCGAAATACTTTGACTGTACATACATCCTTACCTCTCTTGTCGTGTAAATATAAGATATGCATGCGAGCATGTTGAAACATGTGTAACACACACATTAGTATTTTCATGAAAAGTAATTTTGTTATATTGGGTGTGCAAGTTGTTCTGATATCTATTTTGAAAAGGTTAAACCATAAGAGGAAAAAGAAGTTAATCCAAAACAGATTATCAAGCTCACTCACATATGTAACACATATGGAAGAATACGATGTATAACGGCGATTCTATTTGGCAGTCCGCCAAAACTATGACATCTCGAATCTAACCTAACTGCATCTAAACTTAAGAAGATCTAACGCATATGCCAGTTATTGTCAGTTTTCCAGAGTACGATGCACGCTGCAGTTTAAATGTTTGGCAGTTTCACTTTAAACCCAGGAGCCATTCTGCAACTCCTAAATAGTAAACGGTTTGTGCGATTCCAAACAATGGGGCAATGACGATCATCCTACAGGCACCTCCTTTGAAGAAAGCCGTTGGTCCTTCATTTCTCAACGTTTTTCTATGAGTTGATCATAATTTGAAGGGGTAGAGAGTGGTATAGACATTAATGGAGGTATAGAGGAAAATACTTACCCTATGCAATCCAATACTCCATTGTATGTTGGTTCACCAGGTGCTTTTTTGATAACTTGTAATCTTGTTTTAACTACGTCAAATGGATTGACCATCAATGCGGCAGTGGAGCCCGCAGTACATCCAGCAAGAAAAGAGCACCAAAATACGGCTAAAAGACAATAACATGCGTGTACATTTGACATATTGATGCAAGCAGAATAAATATGATTCATCATAGATGACTGTAATGCAACTTACACGATCCGTCCTCTCGCTTTGGACCGATGTCATTCAGTCTTGCAAACAGGGGAAAGTAGATAATGGAGAAAGTGACATCTCTGAGGGCTGTAGCACCAGTACCCTGATACAGCCCTAGGATTCCTCTTTTTCTAAGTAGATCCTTTGTTAGGGATAGTGCCGAAACTTTTGGCATGGTTTTACCAGCTGTAAAATAGAAAGAGGTTGGTGAAAAGAGTACGCATGGTATGCAATGCCAATGTCATCTTTGGCAATCAGTAGACACCTGCTTAATCTGAATAAGAATGCTGTTACCTTTCTTAGCTGTCATAGCGATCCTTCCAGCATCTTGCATTTGAATTTTGAGCAACTCCATTGGGGTGGTTATGATAATCTGACATGCACCAGCTAAACCACCAGCAAGCATTTCTCGTTCCAATGGTAATTTTTGCCTATACGTACCACCAGAACAACTTATTACATATTCTGCAACACACATATGTCTCTACAAAATTCATCATCATTTACTCACCCACTGCCAATAGAAAGATAATGCCTAAATGTATCATTTGCAGTAAGTTTAATCGCTTTTTCTGGTGTGATCAATAAGATATTCACACCAGATCCTTTGTACATTCCAAAATACCCCTCTGCTTTATAAGTCTTCTTAAAGCAATCAAACCTGTGAAAGATACACATTTTTTTGTCGACACCATGTATCTCTGTAATCATTATGTTGCATGCACATACATTGATTTGTATAATCTTTCGCCTTTTGGCCCAATAACTTGATTTTGCAGTCGTGTTTTGACCAAGTCCAAGGGGAATACCACAGATACCCCGATGATTCCAGCAATACCGCCATTTATAATTTTTGGTAGGAGCCTAGTAAAAAGAACTTAGAATAGAGCGAGCATGAGTGTATCATGGCTCTATCAAACATGTACATAGATGTTGATAAATCAATTTGTTGCGCGTTACTCACTTAAATTGATCGGAAGATTGTGACTTCGAGTTGATCTTTGCCATTGAAGCTGTAATTTAACACGCTGTATCTATAATGAAAAATGGTGAGTTCGAAATGCTATCTCGGAGAGGTTATGCCAAACACTTGAGAATATGAAACACTGAAAAGATGGAAAATATCGACATAACAAACTATGGGCGTGTATATTTAACATCGATGGTGCAGGCCCAGCCTACACTACACGTAACCAAAACGCATTGCATAATACTTGGGCTATCCAAAATTATGACAATTGTAGTGCTAATGTATACGTCACGTGACGTACGAATTGCTAAAATTTAGCAGAAGCCGTCTAGCCAATACTCACCAAGGATCGATTTGCTGATCGCTGAACTTTGCTCAAGCACGGTCACCCTAAGAAATAAGTTAAACACGCCTTTATTAACTAAATTAACTATTCTCTTCTTACGACCGAGAGAAATATAGTTATAGTAAAGCAACTTCGCCGTTGACAGACAGCCTTAGACGGTTAAGCCCCTTTCCCGTCCTAGGTTATGTCATGTGCGCAGATACCTTATACATTGAACAGCGCGAGGATGAGAGTGACAAAGACACATGGTCGCCATATTTAAATGTAGTGCTCTAACGCGTCCTTTACTTTGATCTTTACCTAGGCAAGAACTCGTAATATGAAAGTTAAATAAGGTTTTGCTCGGAGTAAATTTTGAATACTACGTAGAGCGCACGATAATTGTCCTGAAAAGCTAGCGAAAGGAGAATGAGATGGTGCGAGAAGGAGGAGACACAAATGATGCACGTTTAATCAAATTGTCCATTATTTATTTCGTTACGATAAGGCACAATTATTTCTTGGACGCATATACATATTATGTGATCATTCGTTATTGCGCGTACAATTTTCGGTATACCTCCTTGCGCCATCGTCTTTTTTAAGCGAGTGACGACACTGTTGTTGGACAATTACTGGTTTGTACTTAAAATAAAAAGTACGTGACAACGAATAATCCAATATAATCGATGCAAGTATCTTATGGTCGTTTTGGCAACGCTGGCGCAAATCTCACCGAGCATCTGAGCAGCAAATAATACTGCTAAAGAACGCTCTAATCTCACCTTATGTTGTAATGATTCACTGGCTTACGATAGAGCTCAAAGGCACTCCCTCTCTGCTCTCTGCTACCTGCCAGGTCTAGACCACTTGGTTCTCTGTTGTGTCCTGAGTTGGAGGAATAGCCCTGACTTCCTCCATAATTAGCATTGTGGATACTTCCATTATGAGTGACACTATTTCGATTGTGCGTGAGACTAACGTTAATTTGACCTGCGCTGTTACTATGATTGTGCGCAGTTGTCGGTGGACTGGAGTGAGAGTGCACATGGCTTAGGCTATGATTATGCACATTTGGCGGAAGGTGAGCAAGACTATGATGCGAATTTGTGAGATTACTATCGTTGTGACGCGCCGGAGGTGAGACGTTGTAATAGTATTGACCGCTGTTACGTCGAACATTGCTGTTACTCTCTACCTAAACAGAGGTAAGCGTCGACACGTCAGTCACAATACTGTCGACCAAGACGTGTCGCCGTCTTACGTTTCGAGATTATCTATACAATTGTTACATACATGCGAAGTGGCGATAGAGTAACTCTTGGAATGGCGATGCGCACTGCCTCCATTGTCGTTTCCATTATTTTCCGCCTGATTGAATGAAAGCTGTGGTGGTCGGTAGTTTTTCGGTTTTGGAGGTGGTACAGGCTTGTACATTCCACCTGACTTGCTCTGCACTGGTGGGATGGACTTGTAGTCGGTAACCCGGCTGTAACGTGCGAATGAAAAGAAGAAAAAAAAAAAAGTGGCTAGCTTACACAGGTGCATTATTCACTGTGTTCATAGGAGCAGGTGCATGAAGGTGTTTCTGATAGTGTTGATGGGGTGGGGAGGGGGGGGGGGGTTAAACCAAAGTATCTCGACTGGAAATATAGATTCTACAAGCTCTTCGAAATGGGCGAGGCTTTCGTGCCACCACTCTGCGGAAAGAAAGATGTGCGATTAAGAATGCGCACACAGAGTAATTTGCGTTTATCAGTGACAAGGAGGGATAAGGGACTTGAAATGCGTCTGCAAGAAGCAAGAATGTACAAAAAAAGGTAGTAAAAGGTGATTTGAATAGAAATGTACCTGTATTTGGCATAGTCAGTACGTGTTTGAGTCTCATGGGAAGGTATTGGCTGGGCGGTGGATCGTGTGAACCTGTATGGATCGTGAGCTCTTGGGGAGATTCCACTGGTTTTCAGATCGTCTGGTACATTTGGGCCCAAACGGCCAGTAGACGTGTTCAAGTTGGTGGCACTGTAACTGGCATTTCCATTGGTATTGTTGAAGGAATCGTAGGAGGACATGCTGTCGTAGCTTCCCTGTAGACATGTGTATGAAGATGAGACATACCACTGTAAATGAAAACGCACAGCTTGTGAAGATAGCAACCTTGTACGTACCGCTTTTGTTTGTACTCTTTCCAGAGAAGAAGTTGCATTTGCTTTGTGGGGGGTTGCGTTAATATAATTTCCTGCATCTAGGACGGAATCGGTTTTATTAATAAGACGTTCTTGTACCGAACGGGCCGGCGCTCCTGCTCGACACGTTTGATTATTTGGCTTCGCATCGCGATCAACACGTGGTGGAAGTTCTGGCGGATTATGATTGGGCGACCTGGCCTCGAAGGAGCCACCTAAATAATCGGGTGATCCGGATTGATTACTCGCTTGCCCTGAGAGCGAAAAACCGTACTTGCCGTCACCTTGAGATCTTCTTTTTTGATGCTGCTCCAAAGAGTGCTGAAAAAAAGGAGCTCTCTAATATCGTGCGGTCCTAAAGAGTACGAGATGCACCTCGTGCGCTTTCTCGCTCGTCACCCGATGGGCACGGCAGGCTGGGGAGGGTTCTCGGAAGCATCGTCACCTGATAGTTGACGGAGTATGGCGGTGGAGCCGCAATGTCGTCCTGAGTAGCGATGCTGGGATCAGAGCTGCTTTTCAAGCGCGAGGGCGAACCTAGGCCGCCTGAGAAGACGGGAGCTGGGCTCAGCTCCAGATCGCTTTCTGGTGAAGAAGCGTAAGACAGCCGTGAAGTCATCGGGAATAGAAAGTCGTCGGACAGTGCGCCTTCCGGCTGAGGAAGAACAGTCATATAACAATGATGAGGACCGAAAGATATCGTGACCAAAATGGGGCATACCTTACCTTTGTTTGGCTCATCCACAAGGATCCTTGCTGTTGACGGTCAATCAATTCCCGGAGTTTGCGATACCAAGCTTCTGGTGTGGTGAGGGTAACCACGGCACTGAATATATGCCCCCATACTTTATCTAATTTCTGGCACTGTTCCAAAAGCTTCTTGCTACTCTTATGTGCCGATCTGTAAAGCTCAACGATGTATAATTATGTTAATCTTACTAACCTAGCTTTTAAAGGAATGCCAAGAATTATGCATACTTTGGTATGCCAGCTCTCATCTCTTTGATAATCTGTTTCGTTTCGGCCTTTAGTAAAATAACAATAGGATAGAATTGGGCATAATTCAGTCGGTCAACAGCATTTGGTGTAATATCCAGCAGAGCATGCTTTCCGCCATCCATCACCTCTCTAATGGCACTCAGACGGATGATGCCTGACGGTTTTGCGCTCTTTCGCACGCCGTCCTCTAGCTGGCTCTCCATCTCTATCAGAGACAGATGGTGAGACGAACGTCCATATAAATCAGCAGAAGAGATATAAAGGATCCATCCATAAAAGAAGACATAGGGTGTGGCCTACGATACGTGACTGTATGTGTAACATACTCACGCGGGGAGGTAAATTTATCGGGAAAATCTTTGAGAAGCTTTTCTCTGGCGAGATCGGCCACAGGTCCGAAGAGAACGACCGGCCTGACAAAACCGGGATGCCGCAAAATAACTCTTTCGTACGCTGGAAATTTGCTGATGCTGTCGGAGAAGACAACGTCATCCCAATGATCCTGCAAGGGACGAAGTGAAAAACGTAGTAGGAGTACGGTCGGTTAAAGTGCTGCGCGGTAGCCGAAGAAACATCGACGGCAAGTCCTCCCTTACCCTTCCTAGAGACTTGGACCGCCGATGGCTATTGCGCCTTCTCCTGAAAAAGCTGCCTCTGCTTTCGCTGGCGCTCATCTCCTTTTTGGTCGCATTAAATTGGGCAGTTGCAAGCTCCTCTGCACGAGCCTTATTCGGTATAATGCCCTTCTGTACTTCCTGATTGTTCCTGCCGATTCGGAATACCTGCCAGGAGCCTACTACGCCGTTATGAAGCGTGTCGATCACATGAAAGACGTCTCCGCTGCGAAAGCTCATTTCTCCCTTTTGAGGCTGTTCGTAATGAAAATGCGTTCTGCGCAGTGACAAATCCTCGTGTGAATACATGTCCGTAAGTTCGGCTAAAGACGATTCGTTAATATCGCGCAATGAGCACGCTTGACGAGATTCTCCTTATGTCAGCTTTCATGTACGCGCGCGCACGACATTGCAACTTACTTTATGTGGAAGGAGTCGCCACGGCCCGAGGCAAGAACCTGATCATACTCTTGCCGTCGATGCTGAACGATCAGGTCGATCTGCTCCTGCAGACTGAGCAGAAACAGCACCGCCTCCTCCCGCGTTACGCCCTTCATATCCATGTCGTTTATCTGCTCGTGTTTAGTCAAATTTCGCGAATCAATCGGCCTCTTTTTCCCTATTCCCCCCACCCCCCCACCTCATTTTTTCGGCGTGCAATGTACAGCACGCTCACGAAGAAACCAATCCAAAAGAAACGGGCCGCCCGGCGCGCGGCTTACCTTCAAAATTTTATCCCCCGACTGAAGGCCCTGGAGGGACGCTGGACTCCCGGATTGTACGGCGGTCACAAAAAGGCCGGTCTCGTTACCGCCAGTCAGTCGGACACCCACAGATCCTTCCTTTTGAAAGGTGATGAACCGCGGATCGGGTCTACTAACGTGCAAGGCATCGGAGAGATATGTTAGTTTGCGGAGCCTCGCTGAGAAGGAGGAGCGCGAGCTCTGGGTAACTCACACGGGCTGCTTCGTTCGTGCCAAAAGCGGATCCTCGTCGTACAGTTGCCTTCTCGTGCTGTAGTAATCTGCGTGAGAAGAAAGGAAGGAGGAAAGAAAAGAAACAGAGATAAGCATAGAGGTAGAAAAAGTGTAGAAAGAAGAAAGAGAAAAAACGAGAAAGAAGACCATTGGTTCGTCATCGGCATCTGATCGGTTGCATGACGTCACTTAAATGCGGTCACAGTGTATGTACCTTCAGGCCTAGGCGGTGGTGGTCTTGGAGGATCCACGGTCGGTGTCGCTGGCAGATCCAGCTGGCTCAAGGAAACGTCCATCAGGGGTCCACGGGAGCGTCCCCTGGGCACGAGATTGCTCTTATCCTCCAACGTTTGCCTGGTCGGTGGTGGGACATACAAGTTTTGACTGCTATAACTCGTGCCCGTGAGGAACTCGCCGGTATCCGCTTTCTCCTGGTGCTGACCGTGACAGCAGGAATTATCTCTGGTAACGACGATCGATAAACGATCCTTGCACTGATCCATCAGCTTCCTAGCCTCCTTCAAACTCATGTTGTCGGTGGCCACACTGCCGATTCGAGTGAGCACATCGCCGAGTTTTGCGGTAGTGTTTTCTCGCGTTACTTCTTTTACGTACAATCGGCAGCCTAGCACGATACCAAAATCTGAAAAAGCGGACGTTTCATAATGGGACAATTGCCCGCATTCAAATCACCATTGGAAGGCGAGAGGGATGAAGGTATAGCGAAGGAGGCAGGGGTTATATATAGCGATATGTCGCCACAAGAGTGCATAGACGTTATCGGTACCGCCAGGATCTCCCTGTTGGAACTGCTAATTAGAACCGTATTAATTTTTAACTATGTATATTTGGGTTAATGCGGTTCTACCTGGATTTTCAAAAAGTTATATTGGGCGGTTAAAAAATTAATTCGGTTCATTGCAGATATTCAAGTTAATAGATGAGCAGGATTTGCAGGCTTAAAATTTCTAGCAGAGATTACGGCTTGTTCGAAACCGAAAAGTTGAATTCGCGAATTAAAAATCTTACAGTTTCTATTTGAATATGCTATACATTTCGTTAAATTTATCATCATGGATTGACAGAATAAAAAATTCATACGATGCAAATGGAATTAAAAGAGAAATAATTTCATCTAAGATTAACACTAAACCTACCAGCCACTTTCTGGTCATATTTACGTATACTATCGATAAATCGATAGAATGTTTTACACTCTACGGTAGAATTACGGAAAATCTTAAAAAATGCCCGACTACGAAGTAGGGCAATTTATTTAAAAAAACGACTGACCGGTAATTTTGACCGCTTCGATAGGTTTAGGATTAAGAGTTGAAAATCACAGTTTTAGCAGGACACTCACCGTCCTTCTTATTGTTTCGCGTGAGCGTGAGCCGGTGACTCTGATGGGCCACCGATCCCGAGCAGCTAGTCGAACCAGAAGCGGCCCTCCGTTTGACAACCAACAAGACGGTGGAGCCGGAATCCCTGAGCACGCGTATCGCCGCCCCGTAATCCGCGCCCTCCAACGATATTCCATTGGCGGATATGATACGGTCGTTTACCCTGGAACGTAATACCAGGCAAATTTAATGCGAGGGCTGGGAGGCGTAACGAGAAACGAACTCTTAACCCTTTCGTTACGGGTGCCAACTATAGTTAGCATCCACGCAACAACCTGTGTATAGCAACGCCGATTATAGTCAGTATCCACGCGACAACGTCGGCAACCGACACACGCAATGCAAGTGCGAACACCAAAGATTGCGACGTGCAATGCCGAGACTTTTTGACTTCGTGCCCTTTTCAGTGGCATTACTCCGATGGTGCGTACAGCCATAACGAAAGGGTTAAAGGGCGTGCGGATCGGAGGAAGGAGCTATCCTTACTGCAGCTTTCCCTCAGCCGGACCGGCTTTGAGTACGTCAGAGATCGCGATCGCTGGGTCGCCGTTGGTAAAGTGCGGATTGTCACGGCCACCGGACACGGCAATGCCGAAGCCGTAGCCGGGAACTCTGGTAACTGTAACGTGATGAACCTCCCATCCTCTGTCTCCGGCCTGCAACACATCGAAAAGATCCGCGTTACATTTCGAGCGTGTCGCGGCGACATTAGCTTCTCCGAATGCTTTTGTTTTTCGCGCCGGGTTCTGAAAAACGAGCGCGGAGGCCGAAGACTAGGCGGGTCATAGCAGGTAAGTCTGCACGGCAGGTGAATATCGTAACGTGGATAAGTCGCTACCTGATTGTCCGTTCCGCTTGAAGGTCCGCCGTGGAGTGTTCCATGAGCGGAGGGGGGTAAGGTTGGCGGCGAGGCCGAATTGCCGGCGTGACATACCCCACCGGCGTTGGCAGCCACGTTATTCTCGCCCCTATCCATCTTCTAGGCGCGCGAGAGCGAGGTAGGGTGAGGAGCAGGGCCGAGCGGGATCTCGCTTTCCCTCTTGTCTGGAGAGAAGAACTCCTCGTCCGGCCGTCGCCACGCTACTCTTCCTACCGCGCTTCCTACGGTGCTATCGCGAGAAATGAACGCTTTCCCTGACGCACAATCGCGAGCTAACGCGCATCGGGAAAACTGTATCCGTCGCGAAACGTTAACACACGATGCACCCCGCAGCGCGCGCGCGCGCACGCTAGCGGGCGAGCGAGCGAGCGCGTCGACGGGCAGTCGCGCACAGTCGTATCCGTGGAATGCGATCTTGGAATACTTATGGCATGTCGTGGCACTCACGGGTCCTTGGCGTAACGCAGAAAACTGCCGAGAAAGCAGCGCGCGTGGAAAGTTCCATTCGAGTAAACGCATAGGCGCACGATCATGATTCCTCCACGTTCCGGATGCGCCGTCTCTCTCAAACTCCCGACACTCGCGCGAGGGGAGGCCCGCTGGCCCGCTCGATCCCACTCTCCGTCGATGAAAACGGGAGCACTCGAAGGCACCGACTACCACCGCCACCCGATTCTGGTCGCTCCGAAGCTATACGCCTTGCACCACAGGTACGCGTACGACCAACGATAGCGCGTGCACGAGCAAGTACTATTAACGGCGGTACGCATGTCAGCCTTTCGTGGATCTCTGGAGTCTCGATCGTGTCTGTCGGTGGGTTGGTCGAGGATAAGCTCGGGGACGACAGTGCCACAAATTAACGTTCCGATATGAAAATCCTAGGAACGAGCGCTCAACTCGCACGGCTCTCGCCAGGTCGACTGGCCAAAGCAAATCGGTAGAGGGACGGAGAAGGAAGAGGTAGAGCTAGAAGTGGAGGAGAGGGCACCGCTTTTAACGCCGGAGACGGTAAGGAGGAAATGAGAAAGGGTGAGGAAGGGAGAGGACCGAAAATGGAGGGGGAGGGGGCGAGAGGAAGCGAGAGTGAGACAGAAAACTGGAGGGAGAGAAAGAGCCTGAGAGACTGGGTTCGAGATTGCGCCGACACCGGTTTTGCTTCGGCGATCGTTTATAGTTGGCAAGACTGCGGGCAGAGGACCGTCTCCGGCGTTTTTCTTCGCATCTACACACATACACGGATGCGATCTCTTGCCGCGAGACTTTGACTGGAATATGACACACCTTCCGCCAGCTGGAATTTTGCTGTCGTTTCTCCGACATTCGTCTCGACTGTCGTTGTTCTTACCTGCTCTGCTCTTGCTTCCCTTTGTTCATCCATGATCTTCTACTGCTCGCGATTCTACATATCTCGCTAAACTGCCTCTTGTAGCATTAGCTTTTTCCGGAGCTAAACGCGCGATGAGGTATGAGATGAAAGAGGAGGACAGACACGAAGATGGTTTAATAGTTTTGTTTCGAATCTAGAAAAGCGAGAAACGCTTTTCAGCCAATCTCACTGCACCGGTGTGATGCGGTTCGGGCCCGTAAAATAAACGAGCAAATCGGTGAGAGCGAAAGAACGTGGGGAATGCCAGGCTAGTGCGCGTAATGACGTAAAGCCGGGCGTCAACACGAGTGAGAGTGGGTGTCAGAGAGTATGGGGTAGGGAGCATTACTCCAGATAGTAAGTGTGAGTAATTACGTCGTCCACGATGTTAAGAAATTTTCGAATAGTGTGTAGAAAAGGGCATCCTACTGTGTGCTCGCCTGGCTCGAACGAGGCACCAACAGTACGGTCAAGGAACATTTTTGCGATGGGTCATCGCTTTGGGATTTACGAGTTCCTGCCTGACGTCACGCACGCTTTCCCTCATACGTCAGCCCTTGGAACGTTGACGCTTCCAAGGTCCACGCGTCGCGCGACTCGCCGCATGAATTCTCTATTTTCTACTCCTGATCGTGCGCGCTGCAAATCCGAATTGTGCGGTAGGTCGACCTCGACAGGGAGCATGAGTACAGTAATGTCTCTATAAGAGTTCATCTCCCGATTACATAGCCCTGGTTCTACGCCTGTGTTATTTTCCTTTGACCGTGCGATATGGCAAACAATGTGATACGCAGCGGGGCTCATTTGAAGAGAGTTCACCTCACGATAGTACTTAACGTAACAATACAATTTTTTAAATTTAATTTTGTTTTATGGAAAATATTTTTTAACGTGTTGGTAAAATTTTGCTGATCAAAATGAGACTAAAAACGATGTGATTTCTACTACATTTACTTATTCGGATTTTGCCTATCTCCGTATGAAATTAATTGCTCGATACTTAAATAGATGAATGTGATCTTAATTATATCGTGTTAAGTTTCATTTCGACAGGTGAAATCTCATCAATATGTTAAAAAATATTCAGATAAAAAAAAATTAAATCAATACTTGTAGGACAATATTTTTTAGGATGATTTTTAAATGTTTGGTTTGCTTCGGCTCTTGTTTGACCTGGCTCTTGTGCCTACAGCTCCCTTTGTTTGGGAAAAAGGCGTTACTCCGATTTCTTGAAGTGTTCGAATTTTACCTATTGAACGCTTACGGAGACATTATTATACTTTGCCACGCCGGACGGAATACACATGAAGTAGGCGGAACTTAGTAGTGTTTCGCGGGCGCGTAGACTTACAAACCGCCTTATGGAAGCCGTATAGTGTGCGGCTCACGATTATTAGGATCGGCAAAATTCCGCGACGTAAATATGCCTTGGAAGTACCTGGGAGTATTTGCACGAACGTCGCTTGCGAGAAGCGCATTCGAGCTTGCCTCGCCGCTGTCTAAACCACTCTATCTAAGCTCATGAGCTAGGAAACGTACCTTGTGTCTACGTCGATGTCGTTTCACGACGTTGCGCCTGCTAGTTGTCGGCAAAAGGAAATCATCACGCGGTGGTGGTGGTGGCGGCGAAGGCGACGGCTCCGGTGAATCCGTTGATCTGTTCCTCATAGCCGCGAAGGCTGTACGCCTTCTTTTTAACGTACCACCTTTTTGTCCTCTCCTGCTGCTCGCTCGTCGCCTCGTTTTGGCCCTGAACAATTTTTCAAACATCTTCGTCGATCCACGGTGCCGTTCGAGAGGGAGAAGAGCGATCGCTCCGGATGAACGAATCGTGCTACACTACGATACGGATAGACGTATGCCGAATATTGCACCCGCGGAAGCACCGTGCGCCATGTGCGATGGGGGCGGCTTCGGACATGGCTTATCGCTTTGCGTGTTACAAACACCAGATCACGCAACGGAATCTCTCCGTAATTCTCTCCCTACCCGGATTCTATATTCGATTAATCGACCGAATGAAGCCGTATTGGCGCTTTTCTTTTTACCCGGAACATTAAATTCCAACTAAATCTTTGCTTTGGCGCGGAACGTCTTTGTCATTCAACCTTATTGCGAGCTCGTACAGCGGACACCTGCGTCTCTTGGCTGAATTACAAAAAATGTATATTAAATCTTTCTATGTCATCTTTATCCTGGTCTTTTAAAGGGGTGCTATACCGTGGGCAAGAATTGTGCGTCCCTTCTGTTTTGCCTTAATCCGAGATAACTCTCGAATCCATTTCCCGTCTCTTAACGCGGGAGAGAAGAGGAGGGCTCTTAACATTTCGGATATTGCGTAACTCGCGTAAGAACATAGTGATGGAGTATCGACGATATCCACGAGCGAAACAATGGTTCTCCTCTATTGCTACGAGATGTGACGTTACCTTGGGCCGCAACCCCTTTGGCCCTTATCTGTTGGAGTTTATCGAGGAAATGTTTTACCTTGCCGATATAGTACTCGGTGGTACATCAGGTATGCCTTAAGAGATGGTTAGTTGTAGACTTGCTCCGATAGATGGCGCATAGGCTGCGTTAGGTGGATAAGTAGGCAGTCAAGCCGGGGGGGAAATCACGGCTGAACCCTGTCTATCCCTGAATGTGGTGGATGACGTGACACAGGAGGATGACGTTTTATACGGTGGAACCGTACATAGCGGAATCGAACTGGTTGAGTGTCAGCGGCTAGCTTGATGATAAAATTGGACATATTTGTTTTTTTAAATTCATTTTTGGTACCGACTTCTAGAGGCATTTGGTCCAGGATTTACTGTTAAGGTGGGTTCCGAACCACCAGAGTTACGGTGTACATATCACATGAAACAACCAGAGGTGATGGGCGGGATTCAAACTCGGGTCTTCCCCGTGGGTGTCCGAGCTGCTATCCACTACACTACTGTAGCTCTGAATCAGAAGTTCAGAAGAGCGAATTGAGTGACGCATGAAGGGGTGTGGAGAAACGTGGGCTCGGACGTGTGTTCCTACGCGTCGGCCAAGCTGTTCTAAGATTTCTTGGTCGTTAATAACGGCCCGCTGGTCGCGGATGGCGGTTCAATACAGGTCCACGAGAGAGTGCTTTAATTGAAAACTTTTCGGCGTTTCTCTCACAGGACTCTCGTTAAGACAATTTATATTCCATTCCTCGAGGCAGGAGTTACACTTCGCTGCCCCTTCCAGCAGCGGCGCACCCTCCCTTATGCCGAACCGTGCCAACTTTTTTCATATTCCAATTAGAATATTTTCCATTGATTTAAAGCCTGTGAAGGCAAATATTAACGGCTTAACACCGCGATAAATTTGCACTGCCGATGCTTAAGGATTTGAGACCGCTCTCGTCCCCTGGCGGCCCCCGCTACTCTCCCGTGGAGGGTGGAGCACAAGTAAGGACTCCACCTACGAACGCCGACTTTATGACTCGGAAAAAAGTTCCGTAACATTAATCAACCTGCGAATATTCGAGATCAATACCGCCGGTGAGAACTGTCGCGCTCCGACTTTTCCACCTGCCAGCTGGCTTCCGCGGCGGCGGAGTTCGTAGCGAGGGGCGAGGGACGAAAGACGTGGGACAGAGATACGCGGGAGGAGCAAGATAGCGATGCGTGTGTGTGCATGCAACTCGGTAAGACAATTCTACGACTACCATAATACACGTTCCATTTATTAAATTGCCGATATAGTATACAAGTGGTGATGGATAACACGTATGTATAATTTTTACAATGTTTTATACAGATTGTCGCTATATTCGCTTAACGATTTACCTACGTACTGTACAGCAATATCGAATAGTCGGTAGGCGTCATAGTAGTATACTTGGAATGCAAATATTCGGAAACGGCCGTGTGGTTGAGGCTATCTTCGCGGAAAACCACGCCCCCCCCCCGTCGAAATTTTTCGCTTTGAAGTAGGGCAGGACCAACGTTCAATACCGCGATCCACGATTCTGACTTCGTCTCATGGCACGCTTTTCTATACGCGCCTAGACTTTTCTTTTATCGGAAACATCTACGTACTCGTGCCAAATCCGTATTAAATACGTTAAATATCACATTCACGTGCGCCATATCTACAGAATATACAAAATCCGTACCGGAAAGCGGCAGCTTGGCCGTGGGGGCGCACTAAAACTCTATCAAAACAGCGGTACAATAGTCCTTTGAACGTTTGCGCCCGGCTCTGACAAGGAAGCAAATCTCTCTTGGCAACTCCAGCTCCGTGGCCCCGCCCGGGCACGTGTCTTTTCATCTGCCCCCGAACGCGTCACCGCCAAACAAATCCGCTCGGTATCGGCGGACGGCCGATCGTGAGCGACAAACTCTAGCAGCCCCCAAGGAAACGCGAAGACATTCCGGTTAACTTCGGTTTGCTTCACGCAACTAAACGTCCTATTACGTCAAATGTACCTTCGAAGAGTTTGCCTGTACTTTTCTACTGCGCATACATCATGGCTGTGCTTTGCAACCAAGCACGAAGAAAATGTACAAGCCTTGTCGACGTTGCCCCGACACTACTCTCTTACAACGTGCTTTACAGCGATTCTCATCCTTCGAGCGTTTACTCGTCCGCTTGCTGTCCTTGCTCCCTGCTTTTATCCTTCCGATTACCATTCTCGTAAATGGTCCTGTCGCTCTGAAGCGTCTTTCCTAGTGCCTGTACTGCTGTTCCAGCTCTCGCCTGAGCCTCTTGGCGGCCGTCTCACTGCTGCCGTCGGTTTCCGCATCGCTACAGCCCTCGTCTCCCTCGGCGACGACCCCCTCGACCTCCTCCTGCCGCCTCTTGGCGGTCGCCATCTCCGCGGCATGTTTCTTGCGCCACTTTGTCCTCCTGTTCTGGAACCAGACCTGCAACAGTCGGAGGGCCATCGAGAAAATCCGACCGGTTGTGCGTCGTCACTTATCGATAAGGCCTCATTGCTCGCTATAATTTGGTTCGCTTTATCAGTACTGTAACAAGTCGCGCCAGCAGATCCCTTACCCCCCTCTGGTTCTTTGCCCCTTCGTTCTCTGACCGCCGAGGAGAGAAGGACGGTGCCTTAAGGTGCCCCGCCGCACCTATAAAGCTCGAGATACATAATAGGAGTCCGTGTCCCCACAACAATGTATTTAATTAACGTAACGGGCGTCAAGGGAGCGGCCGACTTCACCGTACCGATTGCACCCGCAAACCACCCCGATCCGCGCCGTTCTCGCCTAGCCCCGCTAAACTCGCCCTGTTTCTCTTTCCCTTGCCCTTTCCCTTTCCCTTTCCACCCCGTCTACCAGCCGCCTCCGCCTCTCGCCCGCCGCCCTCTCGCCCTCCCGGCCCCTCTGCCACTGTTCCTCCTATCCGCAGGCTTGTTCAATGGCCGCCGAGTTAAGGCTTAAATTAAAGATATAAGCGTACCAGCGCGAGATGGTAAACGAATTAAAAAGTAAACGGCCCACCGTAAAAGTTAATGGCTGTTCGGATGAAAATTAAAATACTCGAGAAATTAAGATAACAAAGGGAGAGCGGTTGAGGAGGAGGAGGAGGAGAAGCAGGATAGACGGAGGGTGGGCGTCAAAACATTTCCCGCGATCTGTCGAGATTCACCGCGCGCAAGAAAAAGAAGAGAGGAGAAAGGGACAGTCCCCCGACCGGTTGACTTGCAATTCGACGTTATTAAACCAAACGGCCAGTAAAAGACCATAGAAATGACGCGCGATCAAAGGAGAGCGAGACAAACGATGCTATCGTTTTTCACAAGCAAATCGTCGGTGTAAGGGCCACGCTCCGATAAGCTATCAAGATGTGTCATGCTCGTAATCTTTCGCATACTAAATTATCCGTCAATATCAACGAGGTCAGATCAGGACTGGAATTATCTGTTAGGGGGACTGAGAGTGGAAAGAGAGGGCGGAGAGGCGAAGCAACGGCGACCCACCCCGCGATAAGGGCTTTGTGCAGTTATAAATGCGGTTTTCTACCTAGCTTTACAGGACAAAGTAATAGGCTTAGATAATCCTGATTTAATAAATCGAACAGTTGCGAGCCGACGGCGGGGATCCCTGCGCCACCGTTCAAAATGCGCTCGTGACTAATGCCTTCGGAAACAAGATGAATGATCCTCCGGTAAGCCTCTTCTCGCATTTACATTTTCACAGACCGTACTTTGCGACAGGATCGCGTTGTATGCATCCGATCCATGACAAAAAATTCACGCCGCCTATCGGTGGATGGAGTTCGTGCGACAAACGAGCATTTCACCTTCGATAATCTCGATCGCGGCCTTCGATTAAATCGCACCGTATGCTCCTCTACGTAGCCATCATTTCTCACTGCGTCTCTGTACATCAGATTCTGCTCGTGCTTTAGCAAGCGACTGCTATCTTGGTTTTGTCGCCGGTCTAGGCTAGCCCGCTGAATTAACACTTTTAGTGTTGATCGAAGACCTTGAACTTACGTGAAAAACACCAAGCTAAACCGAAGTAGTATAAAGAGAATTTTGAGAAAAGCATTACGAAAATTTAATTTTGAATGACGATTACAAAATGTAAAAGGCACATGCTAAGAAATGAAGAAGGAATGGATTAACTAGTAAACTCTTTGAATGTTTGTTAAAAATCACGTTATCATGTTGACTACTGAGATTATTTTTCTGATTTTGCCTTCAGCGGTAGAAAAAACCATATTATACAATATTTTAATTATTGCAACATTCAATTAATAATTACATTTTAATGGGCATTATTCTAACCATATTCTAACATTTATTGCATGTACAAATTTATAAAAGTGATTGCTTGTGTATTTTATACATTTTTATTGACTTCTGTTACGATAGTTAATTATGACCTCCACTGCGCCACTGAAAATTACAATATTGACATCTGTGACTATTCCAAAACTTGTTAGAGGAAAATCTCGATTACTCTTACCTAGGTACAAATCCAAACCTTTAACTGAATTGTGGAGATACCGTTCTTCAGAATAAAGAAAGCCGCAGGTAAAAAATACAGGTTAAACGCGAGGCGAGATGAGGGAACAGAAACATTTAAAAACCAGCTCAAAAAGCATTTCATTAACTCTTTTAATTTCATTTTTTTTTATGTGAAATGTTTTTTTAACGCATATTTAAAATTTCACCAGTCAAAATGAAACTAAACATGATATATTTACGATCACAATTTATTCATTTAATACGTTTTGAGTAATTAATTTCATTAACGTCTTGATCGAATTATGAGTATAGTTTGCTAGAAAAATACATCAAATATCGCTACACATAATCATACACGTAGAATATAACTTATTCTTCCACAGTTACCGTTGAATGCATACTCCACGCTGTGACAATAATGAAGAATGAATCGTGCATGAGTAACATTAATGCAAAAGGAGATATTATTTCAGGGACGATAGTGGGAAAGGACACAATATTCGATAGTTAATGTAGACGCATGAGCCAACATTGCTGATGCACGTGTAGACAAAATCATTTAGCAAAAAATCAGATAGCTATATGGAAAGTATAAGATTAATATTTTAAAAATATTTTCTTATTGATATTTCAAACGTGACTAACAATTTATCTTACTAATATAATCTAAGATGATAATAAGATAGTATTAAATAAATAGATTGTGGTCGTAATTATATCGTGTTCAGTCTAATTTTATCGAAAAAATGTCACTAACACGGAAAAAACATATCAAATAAACAAAGTTGGGTTAAAAAAGTTACATTATTGCGTTAAGAATTGTCCAGCCGTGAACCCTTCTTAAAAGAGCCACGTCGACTACCGTATTATATATCACATTGCACTCTTGACTCGGTCCTATGAAGTTAACATAGATGTAAGAGCCGGGCATTATGGAAGACAATACTAATCAAGGTTTTGTTGCATCTCTAAACGTATAGTGGCACTTATCGTAAATGTAGCCAATCACCATATAACGCGCTAAAGGAATTAGCACTAAAAGTATCAAACCGATTGAAATGAGTGGTCGTAATGTTTTAGAAATTTTGCAATAGTTATGACGGGGCGTTTTCTGAATTCTCCATGATTTTACTGCAGTGTACAGATTATTGTATTAATCTATTGGCATTTCTTCTATACCCAAATTTTTGTAGAGTTGTATATCGTATCTCTAAACATACATTATTGGATTAATTTCAACGTGTGCACATTATTATACACAGTTCAAATGCAGATGCATCGATTTTCTGTAACATCACACTTTGAAATATCAGAAAAAATGCAGTTCAAGTCGCGTTCGTTTTTGTAGTATGCTGATTTGTGCAGGATACTTTAAGTATACGACAAACAGTATTAACTCGCAAACAAATGAACGCTGATCTGATGCTGTGCTGTTAAGTGGACAATAGCCTTTATCCTCCACTTTCCCTTCAATCGCTTGAGGCATTCCGGACTGTCGTTCGCATCCCGGAAAATGGACACACACTTGGTGGGAAGGAGGGTACAAAGGGAGAATGCCGCGGGACTATGCGGAGACAAAAGCAAAACTCATCGAGAGGGAAGGTAACTCAACGAGACACGACCACTTGGAGGCGAAAAATCTGTCCTGGGCGCAACGTCGGAAGTCTTGCTGGCGGGCAATAGCAGCTCGTGGGTCGAGGGAAAAAGACGTCAGATCGACGACTCGATGAATAAAAGAAAATATTGGAAGCGAGGGAAGAAGCCCTAAAGAACCCCCGCTTCCTGAACCAAAGGCTCTAAAAGCAAAGACGATTGATTCGTTCCTCCTGTGGCGTGTAATGGACGTCGCGAAGAGCCTATGTTTGTTAAGGAGTTTAAAACGTAGACGAGATGAGGCATGCCTGTCATATTCAGCGCGTACCACAAAACGCACCCATAAACGCGATGGGGAAATTTTAGCAATGCTGAAAAAGTCATACGAAAGGAGGGACCGATGAAATGCACCGAAACGCGGGATATGCCTAATGACGCGTTCAGAGTCGTATTCGGTGGCATCCACTCAAAGCTTTTCCATATCATTGACTTCTCTTGTTATTCAAACGGTGTCGTTTCCTCAATACGTCAATAAATTTTTCAGGGTTGGCTGCACTCGATGACGAGCCCGGAGATTCAGCTCCTTGGACTTTTGCCTGTACGACACCCGAACGCGTGAAAAAGCAGTGGGAGAGATGGATTTAATTGCGGCCTCACCGGCGAATCAGCTGATAGGATGCGATTCTCGGGAATGTAACAAAGTACTCGAGGCAGAATGTTGCTCGAAATTCCTAGTAGTACTATCTCCGAGAACGGCGGAGGGTAGTTGGCTGCCGGCGATAATATGCTCCTCTGTATTCCGTTCTCGTACTGTTTCCCCCCATATCGATATGTTTCCTCATCCTTCCCCGATACCCTCCTGGTACCCCTCGAGCAACCATTTGGCTTCGCTCGAAGATCAAATGGCTTCACCGATTCGCGTTATTCCCAATATTCCATCTTTATTTGGGAATCAAATTTGGTGGGAGCAAACTTTACTGCTCTTTTTTTTACAAACTTGCTCGCTCTCCTCCTCTCACCTTGATCAAGAATTACCAATAGTCGAGAATCTAATTTCCGACGAAGCACCGAGCTTTCAGTCGTGAACCCTTTAGTCACGGATAGAGAGAAAGAGTGAGGCGGCGTGGGCTCTTTCGGTAAGGTGCGGCGAATCTCTCCCGCGAGTAAGTTAATTAATTTTCGCCGAGGAAATGGTCCAGAGATAAAGGCTGGCTCTGGCTTTGTTTCCTCTGCAGAACGATGGACGAGTTGCACCCCGTCGCAACTTGGAGGGGCTCGACCACCCTATGCACGCAGCAAAATCTAATAGGGGAATATTAATAGCCATGTACGGCGATACAAATATATTGATCAAATTTGATCAAGTAAATACTCGAGGGTGTTATATACGGGATTATCTCGTTCCCTTGGTCCAACCCCGATTTGATCACCGGGAGCCCGGGAATCACCCTGCCAACCGTTTCGAATAATTTGCTCAGGGAACTTGACGCGAGAAGATTGGATAAGTATTTATGATTCGAGAAAGATAGCGCGGAGCAAGACAGTCGCCGTGAGCAGCCACGAAATCGGAGCAAGACAGGCGACTTTGGAGCAGCCACGAAATCGATGGAGCCAACCACGAGTGATTCTGTAATTCCGCGATTATCCGATTGTCCGATTGCTCGATTGCGCGATCACAATCGCACGGAGGTGGGAACGTGGTAATCGGGGTACAGCGGTAATATTGATATGTCGATTTCATCCAAGTCGCCGCGGTGTAATTACGCACAGCCGCGTACCTCTTGTTTACGAGGAATCGAATCAAGATATTGGCTGTGGGTGCAAAGGCCCTCGATAAATTTCCGACCGGTCGTAAAGCACGATGGAAAGACGAAAGGACGGAAGGTAGGAAGGAACAAGGGAGGAAAGGAAATAGCCACGGAGCTCTCGCTTTTCGTGGACCAGAGGCATTAAGTAGAGCCGATTTTATCGAGAGCTCGCGTACTCGGACATTATGGAGTCAAGTACATGTAGGCCAATTTCGGGGGCACCGAGTAGGGGCGAGGGGGCAGCGAAGGGAACGCCGCCTGCTGCCGTGATTTATCACGGCGTGCCATGCCGCGCCGTACATACGTATACCACCGTGATGATACATGACGGTGGAGGAGCGGGCGGGAGGCCTTCGCTCGTACTAATTGACGTCATCGATATTGGTATCCGTCGACGAGCAGATTACTCCGCCGTAAACAACTCCGCCCCTCTTGCAGCCGCGCATTCTACCGGATGGGGAACCACCACCACTGCGTAAACACAGCTCCCCACGTTGTAAGCTCTCTCTCTCTCTCTCTCTCTCTCTCTCTCTCTCTCTCTCTCTCTCTCTCTCTCTCTCTCTCTCTCTCTCTCCCCCTCCCCCCTCTCTCCTCCCTTCCTCACCCTCCCTCTCCTTGTGAGTGCTACCCTACCTATTTATCCCTACCGCCTCGACTTGTGTCATACCCCCCGTCCACCTCATCCACCCTACCCATCCGATTCCCCCCGATTTCCTCTACACACCCTGGACTCTGCGATACACGCGCCGATACGCCTACGGACAGGGGTGTCACGCTCTTTAACTCGCAAATGCCCCGCCGTTCACTTTGCCGTATTAGATTCTAATGGGGGGATATGGACCGAGAGGAGCCAGCAGCCGGCAGACCCCCGTTACTTTCCGTTACACTTTGCACGCGGCTAGAGCTCAGTCAGCGACCGCGAATTACGATGTCCTGCGAGCGCAATTTCCGAGTTCTTCGAAAAACTTTGAAACCTCTCAAAATCCGCAGAAATCGTCGTCCCTCAAGGATTTAATCGCATTCCTGCGGATAGCGCTGTCAATCGCAAGGGAACGAGCTGTAACTTAGAAAGAAAAGTTGGTCAACGAACGTTAATGTTGACCAATGGCAACGAGAGGATAAAGAAGGAAGCAAGATTGTGTGAGAAAGGTGGCGACGTTTTCTCTGATTCAGATGAACGGTTTCCGGGCTACGAAGGCAATACGTATTCTGGGCCTAGGACAGTCTGGCAGGTGGGTCTTTTTGGAGGCGTGAAAGCGTTCACCGTGACGTTGTTCTTGGTGTTCCGACATTTCCGCGGACATCCGGCACGTGCTGGAATTATTGCCCACCATGGCGGGGCACGTGCCGACGAGGGCCCACACCCGCGAATCTCACACGGGTAATTGCTTTTATAGGCGCACAGCAAGAACACTCGCCCGCTTTTTTCCCCTATCAGCAATAATTGTGTTGCGGTTGCTTTCCCGCATACGCTTTGCAGAAGCCACCGTTCTCTTCGTGTCTAAAGAATGGCTGGAGTTGACCACGTACGCGATTCGAGGCTGAAAAGCTAATAAATCTGGGAATATCGGGGTGGGGGCAGGGGAAGGAGACGGGGGAGCATGGCCGTGTACGCGTATGGCTGTATCCTCATCCGTCAAAACTAGCGAGAGCCATACGTACGGTACTAATCCTTTTCCGATACTGAAAAAAAGCAGAGTAGATGCGACGCGCAAAACCGCGGTCGGGGTGTCCCCGATGCATTGGTACATGTAAGCAATAGCTAGCATCTCGCATCGCCGTTTAGAGCTCGAGAGGGAGGCAAGCGGGTACGGCGGAGGCATTAACGAAAACAGGGGGTTGCCGGTCTCTCCTGGCTCCATTAGAGAAGAGAGCTTACCGGTGGAGAAGAGGAAGAAGACGGAATGGCCGATAAAGAAGCGGAAATCGATGTTCCTGAATCAGGGATCCGCGTAAAGAGTAGGCCGCCAGTATATATGCGCGTCTACATATATGGGTATCTATACATATACATATATATCGCGGTAATACAATATTTTGGAAAAGGCGGTGGCGGGCCGAATGCGAGGGCAATCTCACCCTCGAAGATGGCATATACGTGGAGGTGAATCGCCTCTTGCCGAGGAAATCCGAGGTAATTGAATGCTAACCCTCCTCCCCTGTTCACCACCCTCGGCCTCGACAGGCTCGCCGGCACTGTTTCCTCGCGCCCGTTCCTCTCGCCACCCTCCCGCCACTCCTCTCACCCCTTCCCCCTCTTCTCGCTATCCCTCTTGCCCCATCGCTCACGGATACGCAGACTTGTAGCTTTCAATAAAAATGTAAATATGGCGGCGTAGAACGAGCCAATGACAGCGCTACATCGACGCAAGGTTCGTGAGAGAGCATGGGCGCGCTGCGGCAGGGGTTGAGGCTTCGAAATGGGAACCTGGCCGAGGGTCGAAGATGGCGAAAGAGGAGGGTGAAAGGGAGGCTTTGGCTCCGGCTCTGGCTCCGGTTCCCGCTCTCGCTCTCGCTCGAGTTCGAGTATGAGCCGCGTAGGTGGAGGCGGGAGTAAGGCCAACTCCCGAGGTGGGGGTGCCGGAAGATGGGAAATATGGGAGAAAAGGGAAGGACCCCCCGCCTGGCATCCCGCGTCGTCCGCGATACGCTGGAGGATGACGCAGGTGCCGTAAAGCTTGACACGTTCCCGTCTGTTTTGTCACCTTCTTTTATCCGTCCAACTTTTTACAGAGCGCCTCGTTAAAGCCTTACCCTTAGCGTTGATGGACTCTAAGCCCCGCTCGAATAAATGCCTCCCGAAATTGCGGCCGCCCTTCCGCGAAGCCCGCTGACGGATGCCGCTAGCCCGTTTTTCAACGCCTCGGCTCGCCCCCCGCGCGAATGATTTTTCTGCAGACTCTCGAACAGCCGTCGAGTGATCCCCGAGTGGTCGCTTACCTTGACCTGTGACTCCGTCATGCCCAAGGCATAAGCCAGTTTGGCACGCTCAGGGCCCGCGAGGTATTTTGTCTGTTCGAACGTCTTCTCTAGAGCAAAGATCTGTTGCCCGCTAAAGGTCGGCCTCGTGTGCTTCTTCTTGCCGCCCTCGTGCTCCCCCGCACCACCACCGGACACCGTCATTGCTTGTTGACAGCCCAGCTGCTGCGACACTGAAACACCGACGACAACTCAGATCGCGCTTTCTCTCACCCCCGTGCTCTCTTTTCCTCTATCTCGATCTTCTCAAAAACAGTATCGTCTCGTAAGACTTTCTGACTTGACTCGTCCGTTGGAAGAATCATGGAACCTGGGTCAAACTGAATCGGCCCGAGTCAACCCGAGATAGAGAAGCATGTGGTACTCTACGTTTCCGAGTCTCTTATAAGCACGCTTCCGTCGAACGAGTGTGGCGAACAAGAGTCCGAGAGGAGGTAGAATAAAAACAAGGGGCGATCGAAAGAGGATCCCCGGAAAGCTCGAGCCTCGTGGAGAGTTTCGTGTGTTTACGAGTATAGTTCTTGAGAATAGAGAGAGGGGGCGAGGTATAGAGAGAGAGAAAGGGAGAGCGAGAGAGAGAGAGAGAGAGAGAGAGAGAGAGAGCGAGAAAGAGAGAGAGAGAGAGGCACGGAGGGTCGTCATGGCATTGTATGGGTTGTGGGACTTTAATTTAATAAAGCAATTTGTAACGGAATACGGAACGAGGCAATAATGGCCAGTCAGTGGGGAGGGTTCTAATGAGCTGCTTACCGCACTCTCTACCCTACTTTGCCGGTATACGCTTCGCCCGATATCCCCAAATGTCCTCTCTTTCCCCCACTCGGAAACTCCGTACATTTGTAAGGCCTTCCGAGGCAATCGGATAAATCTGCTTTTTATCAAAGTTTACGCGCACGTCACTGAGCAAGCTGATGGATGGATCATCCTCCTGTCGAAGTTAAACATTCGTACTTGACCAATTTGTCGTTTGCTCGGCTCGACTCGACTCGCAACTCGTCAGATTTGCTCCCCGCTTGCTTCCAGCTCGATCGACCTTCCATCCGCATTCGGCTTACCCGCTTTCAATCTATCCAAATGGACGATGCTCGGCCAATTAACAAACACGCCCGCAATACCCGCCATGTCTGTTTGCCTCCTCGCCTTTTTCCACGCTCGTTCCAACGTGCCTCGATATTTCATCCAATGCCATTCTTAATATCCGTTATAAACGCGCCGTGATAAATAATATCACGCGCTATTCGCTCACACACCTTCGTCCAGCCAGTTCTCCGATCGGACCGCCTTATTGCCTCCTCACTGATCCAAGGGCATACGAGCCTGCAATTGGCCAGGCCGGCCGAGAATCGTCTTCTCGGTCGTGAGCATATGGAAAAAATGGATACGCAAGGGACAAACCGGTGCTCCTAGCAGTCTGCCGATATCGGATGCTCGGAATATAAAATATGAAGGCGCTGGCAGGGATGCGGTTATGTTTTAGGCTCGACGTGGAGGCAGGGCCGGGTAGCAGCGTGATGCCACGGTTAAAATATCGGCAGAGTTATTCGCGCGAGTATGGAAAGCAGGGAAGAAAGGGGAGAAAGTGGTGGTGGGGACGGCAGGGCGGCCGATATTGAATATGATATTCCGGATCCGACGCCGCAGCGGACTACCGCTACGCCACCCTCTTATTCGTCCCGCGGTGACACTCGTATCCCGACACACGCCCTTCCACGCCCCCTCCCTCCGCCGTCCCCGAGCTTTCGAGCACTTACATCTTCCAGCCCCGCGTGTGCCGCGTGTGCACATGTGCCACCGCCACCGTCACCGCCACCGTCACCGCCACCGTCATCGCCGCCACCACCGGCCCCCGTGATGTATGCTCTCTCCGAGGGGATCCTTTGCCGTCACATGGTCTTTCACTCTGTTTCGGATTTTTTTTGCGGCGCCCTTAATCGCTTTTACAAATCGCCGGGGTACGTCCCCGTGCGACGTGGCCTTTCTTCAGCGAGGCAAGCTTTAAACGTTCCTTGACGCCATCCCTATGCGCACCGAGCTGACGGCCTTTCGAAGGTTTCATTAGGAGCACGCGGTACCCGATAACGGCTCGGAGCAAAGAGTGGGAGTGGCGAGAGCAGTCGGTGTCCGGTACCGCTTGACTCACTTCGACTCTGCCTCGTGTTTCTGAGGACCTCTCTAGAATTAAAAGTGCGTGTTTTCCAGATCGTTTGCGCGATTTCCTTACTGGAAGAACAACCGCTGCCTGCTGGTCGAATGTGTTGGTTGTCCGCGGTGAAGGTTCGTGAAACAATCCCCGAGCATGGAAAGTAATGTGGATGTGAAAAAAGGAAAACATCCAGTGGCATTTCCAAATAAATCAACGTTTCTGTCCCTTGATATATTTCGTGCTTGGTAACACATAGGCAGCCCGGTCGGTCCTTTATTGCGTCCGCGAATAAAGAGCAGAGTACGTAGGAAAAAGGGGCAACTTACGCGTATGCAGCCTTGCCCGCCATGCCAGAGGGTCGCTGACCAATCCCTGAAGGCCTGGCCAATATACGGCGGGATGTCGCGGCTCCGTTCTTTGTTGAAATTGCCCAATACCTGTATTGAAATCAAATCGAATGTTTCATATCTGCAGGGATATGCTCTCTCTGCCCCAGCCTCCGCCGCTACCGCCACCGCCACCGCGATTCGATCAATTTAATCAATCCATCTCCGACTGTCCGTCCGCCCGTTCCCCCGCGGTCTTCCACGACCCAGGAGCCATTACGCCAAATCTTTTTCCTTCGGTTCGCCGGGCGCGTAATTAAATTTCGCGTCCATCATTCCTTTGGCCGAAGGAGACGACCGACGTTTAAAAAAAGGACCTTTTGGGGATTGGGGATCGGGGACGAGCGGCCGCGCGGGCGGAAGCAGTTTTGTTTACCCCGAAAGAAGTAACGAGAAAACCAGTCTCGCGCGACGGATCGTCGTTTCATTTCCATTTTAGTATCACACCAAACGAGCATGGAAAGACGATATATGGCGAGCGTCGTCGCTTTTGTTCGGCACCTTGCGCGCCTTTAGGGAGAGAATTTATGAGATCATAAAGGAATAGAGCGCTGCTCTACCGCTCGACACGAAAGTATCCCTTTTGACGGATGCTCGGTGAAAAACGTAGGAGAAAAGCAAACGTCGTAACCGAGAACCGGTAGGCATCCAGCGTGGGCTTTTACGATGGAACCTCCCAAAGTGCGTCCGCGGGCACATCCGCGGTTACGTCGCGGCCTTCTCGACATAAGCTTTGCCGTAGATTGCACCCGAATCAAGGAGAAATTTACGGGCCGTCAGCCTATGATCCCCTTGGTTTTCCGGCGAGACTCGGCCGGACGACTACGGTGCGCATCGCACACGTAAAGACATCCGGCGACGTGAAGCACCAAAGTTGGAAAGGGTCTGTCCCCGACGGAGATCGGGACCACATGTTTCTATGTGGGTCAGGGTATTCCCACCGATGTCGGGTGGTTAACCCTCAATTTCCAAAGTTTGGTCCATGGACTCGTGTCTAGCCGGCTTAGCCTGTTTCTCAGACTTGATCTCTTTCGAAAATTGGCAGGTTTTCCTTCGGAAAGATCTGCTCCCAGGGAGTTGAAAATACCACGCAAGGAGGGGAAAGAGCGTTCATAAATCGAAATAAGATTGTCATCGTATTCCTTGCTTTTCCTTCCCCCCTCATTACGTGGTATTTCATGACCTTTGGGACCAGAACGAAATGGAATGCTGTCGCGCGTGATACGCGCGAAAAGAAGACACATGCTTCCGTGAAAAATGAAATCCGTTACGTGTGTCAGCGCGAACCAATCGTCGATGCTCGGACTTAATGTGCAGCTGTGGGTAGAAACGGGTCCAAAGAGCGCGGCGATTTGTCTCGTTCGTACTCGACGTTGTCTTGCTAATGCATAGGCTTTCTACATGGCAAAAGTCCTGTGTTGGGCGAGCGTGAAAAGATTCAAAACGAGAACGCTCCTTCGTTCTTGGGGAATCTCAGCTTTCTTTCTTTCAGTCTCCAGGACAATCAAATGGCGCCCCCGAGTTCTCTCCCTGATAATACCACATCTTCGTTGCGGACAGTCACTGGTAGCATTGTTCGAGCTATTTCGTGGTCCTGGATGCCGTAACCAGGCAGTGCCGGTGACACGTGGCAGTACCGCGGTGGAGAATAAGAGGGAGAGTAAGAGAGAGTGAGAGAGAAGCAAAGAGGGGAAGGGGGCGTAAGAGGCGGGGTACGCACCCGTGGAGGAGGTAAATCCTGCGTGCATCCCGTATCTTGGCGTGGCAATGTGCTGCGGGTGCGGCGTCGGATGCAAGCCGGCATGGCTCGGCGGTGGTACCGTGGGGGTCTGGGGGTGCGCGGCTGCCGGCCTCGAGAGGATCGTGTCGATGCCATGGGGATTGCTCCCGACGGAGGTTATGGAAGTGGCCGGACTCTGCTTTCCGCTACCCGTGGGCGAGAGCTGACCCTGCGTTACGGTAGACAACGGGACCGCGATACGCTGGAGCGATATACCCTGCTGCGACGAGTGCTGCTGTTGCTGTTGTTGTAAAGAATGCTGTTGCTGTTGATGTTGGTGCTGATGATGTGGCTGCTGGTGGTGTTGCTGTTGCTGTTGTTGCTGCTGTTGCTGTTGTTGATGGTGACTCCTTTCGGCCATGGAGTGAAGGGCAGCGAGGGGTTGACTGGAGAGCATGCCGCCGCCGGCGGCGCTCAGGTTGAGGAACTGCAGGACGTGGGGAGCCGCGGCGGCGTGAAAGTCATGGAGCCAGGGCGGCCTGGATAGCGGTGGTGAGTGGCTGGCGGTAGGCGGGGGAGAGCAGGAGCCGAGCGAGGAGCCCGCGGATGAGCTCCGCTCTGCCTCCAGGTGCCCGTTACTGCGCCTGTGAGCGTCGCCGAGCGACGACATATTCTCGTCAGTCTGCTCTGTCTGCTCTTCGCCGGGGCTCTGGCCTCTCGCTGCGGGCTCGCCGCTGTCGCTGCAAATCTTGCCGTTGGTCAAGGAACACACCATTTCGCAGCTCGCATCTCTCGGTAGCGGCCGCGAGAGAGGATCACGGCCGCGCGGCCGACATCGCGGGCTACCGGCGCCGACCCTAATCGAGCCCGACCCGAGACCAACACCGACACCGACACCGACACCGACACCGACACCGACACCTACACCGACACCGATCCGACACCGACCCCGCACCCCGGCACCGGCACTGCCGGGGCGAGTCGTTACACTGTCACGTGCGCGAGGACGCCGGCGATGGTGATCGGTAGGACGTCGTCAACGCTGATGGCACGAGTCGGTAGCGCGGAGTAGAGCGCAGGGGGGCCCTCGAAAGACTCGACTCAGTAAGCGATGCGCGACTCTGCGCGACTAGGGTGCATCGAAGACCGCACTCGCTCTCTCCGCTCGGAGCTCCGCCGACTTTTTGCACCGGTCCTAGCTCGGGCATGTCCCCTTGCTCTCGCTCCCGCTCCCCTTCGCGCTCTCGCTCGCGAGGTGGGGCGGAGGAGCCATAGCCGTGATACGAAGGAGGCACGGAGTCATGGAGGCATGGAGGCACGGCGGAGCGACGGAGGAGCGGATGACGCGCCAAGCGGCGCTGGGGATAGGTGGCCCGTTGGGGTGACGGTGGTGCGTCGCCGCCTCGATTGGAGGGTGCTCCCCGGGTCGAGTGGCAAAACGAGGGCGGTCCTCGGCTGCCATTGGCCCACCGAGGATCCTCCGCTCTGGCTCCAACCGTCTCGGGCGGGGCCTCTCAATCTCGCGTTAGCTTCTTGTTAAGCGTCTTTCATTGTGTGTTTAAATTCGTAATTTATGATCCCGACTGAATAAAACAAGAACTCGCTGCCGGTTCGCTTACTGGCTGCCCGAGCCGAGCCGTTTGGCTGACTGGCTCGCTAGTTTGCTCGACAACCGGGCACCTCCGCGCGACCATGCTGACACTCTACCGCCTCGATAACTTTCTTCCTTCCGCCCTTCCTTCCGTCGCCCTTCCATCTTCGCTTCCTTTCCTCCCTCTCTCCGCCCATCCCGCACGAGTCGCCTAGACAGAGCAAATCGAGTTATTTGCTTCCGATGCTCCATTTGGCTCGTTCCTCGCGTTATACGCCGATACACGTGTCAACGAGAATTCGGTTACCAAAGGGGCCGAGCATCGCCTTCGAGGCGACGTAGCCAACGTCGTAACCAACGCTGGGATTTACCAGCGCCCTCCGATAAACTATCATATTTCGTTAACCCCGACCCTTCATTTCTCTTATCTCCCTCCCCCCTTTTCATGTTTTCGTTCACCTTATCGTCACGCCCTACGTATTCGCCAGGCGCACGCATTGAAAGTTTGCAAAATGGCTAACCACAGGTCCTGCCCGCAACTTTCTAGGTACCGACTTTGAGAAAAGTTGACGTCGATCCCATCCCATAATGTTTGGGGCCGGAATTCCAAAGAGATAGTTTGTCTTGAGTGAGGAAAGCCCGCCCGGCGCGAAACACATGCGGGGTACACGCGCCGCGACCAACTTTTACGGACTGTCCTGCGAGGTTGGTTGTGACTGCGCGACGATTTGCGCTCAGTGCAGTCGGTAACCACATTCTTCAAGAGCGAAGACGCATCGAACAAGCAGCAATGGCAAGAGCGAGGCTCGACCTCTCGATAACCCACCCTCCGCGAATTCCAACCGCTAAAAACTAGTTTCATGTACGCGAACCTACAGTACGTACTTCCTTGATCGTAGCCCGCTGAAGTGGTCTCGCCTCGGCTCACCTCGGTGGGGTAAAAGGATGACCCTGTCCGATAGGTCAAAGGTAATTGGTGCGCTGAAGAGCTTGGGGAAAAAAGGGCCATCTAATTTTACGGGTCATGAAATCCCGTTAATGACACGGGGCGGCAGAGTCTGAGGCAAAAATTGGCTCCTGCCGAAAAAGTGATTCTGCACAGACACCGGGCTGAGCCATTGTGTCGAATCGTTACACGCCAATGATTATATTATGTCGGACGGGAACTCGATCCATCGTCCGTGGATAATTCGTGTCATCGCGTCCGCTCCTCGCCCGAATACGCGCACAATTACTCGCTCGCTTGCCTCCGCATTCTCACCAACCGACCTATCTAACTACCTACCTACCCTGCCTATCTAGCTACCACGCTTCCACCCTCTCACCTCCCTATGCTCGTCTACACTGCGGGGATCCAAACGATTCCTCAAAGGCGACTTTGCCAATAAAAACAGCAAGAATCATTTCTTTCAAGGATAATCTGCCAGTTTGCATCCGAGGGAGAAAGGTGGCACGACAAATGCGTACGGAGAGGCTTGGGCCGATCTCGTAATACGTGTCGCTACTATCTACGATGGAAATTGTACTCATGTCGTATAATAATTATAAAACCCTCGTAATGACAGATAATGAAAACAACATTCAATTCTATTACGGTCGTCCAGCCGCATGTATAAAGAATCATAAGAATCATCGATTGCATCGAATATCTATATTTATTTCTTGATCTGAAAACAGTGTACAATTAATTTCCAACATACATTGTACTACGCACACGTGCACGCGCGCGCATTGCATATATGCGTATGCGTTAGGTGTTGTATGTCCGTGCGGCCCTCCCGCTCCACCCCTCTTCCTCTTCCACTCTCGTGAATGAAGCTGCATAATGCTCGAATGCATTTCTCCTGCGAGGAATGACCGATGGACCGAAAAAGGACAGGGACTTGAGCCCGCTCACGAATCGTAGCAGCTGTCCCCGCCGCTCCTTTCAAACAGCTCCGACAAAAGCCCTCCACGTATTTGGACAGTATTAGCGTTAAATTCGGTCAATGAAACAGTTTGGATACCTTGGGGTGCAGGAAGGTACACCTCGGCAAGGACGGGGCCCCGATAGGGTCTCGATGGGACCGATCGGTGCTATTGCTCCATCGCGTGTGTGCTCTTGTACAAATTCAGGTAGCGGCCTCGCTTCAAGGCTGGTCCACCTTCTTCTTCTTCTTCTCCTTCATCGTCTTCTTCTTCTTCTTCTTCTGGTTTTTAAAAAGGACGAATCCTCGGTAACTAATGGCTCTCGGAGCCGTCAAAGTCGACGGCTATTAATCATCTATTCTAGTCCATTTCCGGTTTAGCAGCCATGTAATCGCACCGCCCCGTCCGTGTATTATTTATACCAGGAGCGCGACCGTTATTTCGATATTACACGACCATTTTGTTTCGCATAAATCGCCCGCGCATCCGATTACCGCCGATTATCGTTATTATTCCCGTCGCCCAGCCGGCGGGACAAGCGGCACATCATTATCGCCATTTTGTTTAGTAAATCGCCTCGATAACGAGGATACGGCGCATCTTTGACTGGCCGTCTTGACTAATTCGGGTATTTCAAGGACGACGAGGGCGATGGCCTCGCGGCAGAAAGCTCGCAAAGGGTTAAACGATGAAGCAGTCGGGTGGTAAATTCCTCGTTTACCCTCGCAGGATTTTCTCCATGCTGGCATTAGGCGACGGGAATGTCGTCTTTTATCTGCCTATGAAATTCAACGGAAATTCCTGATGCCTCGCGAGCCTTTCGTATGGAAGGAGTTTCCAAATATGCATCTCGCCGCCGTAACGCGAACATTTTCTTTGAGTTCTTCTTCTTTCATCGAGTGAAGTCGAATCGAGTCGATGTGTGCGTCAGACCCAAAGAAAAGTATCGGACTAAACGGGAGCGTGTAGAGCATGAAAACCGATCGAGGCATCAGCGATACCGAGAGATTAGTCGCATCTGCTGGCCGTGGTCACGGTGCGCTGACATATTGCGCGATCAAAAAATATATTATGGAGGATAGAAAGAGCCAAGAACAATAATGATGTCCGCTTTTTCCACGAGCAGCTCGGCCATCCATCATCGGCCGGTTATTATTTAAGCCGCAAAGTGACGCCATAAATGCGTCGTTAGAGCCAAGTCGCTGCGCCGAGAACAATGTTGTTGGCGATGACATTGATGCATTAGACGGCATCCTTGCTCCGCGGAAGGCCGCTACTCCTTGCACGCCCCGTATTCGGTTCCGAAGAGCCCGGGAGCTCGACCGAGGACCGAGCGCGAAATGCATAGGGACTCTCGCAAGCCGAACCCTTTCTTCCGATTAGATCTGATCACCTCAGGAGAATTTGCTCGCGCTGTGCTGTATACTCGAGGTGTGATCGATACTTTTATAATTTGGGAGCTCAGTATCGAGTTCCCCTTCTCGGAGCGAAGCTATTGTGAAGGAATTTTGCTCGGCGTTCAGGCCGGATTTTCGGAAGAGGACGCACACGGGGTCGCCACCGGCAAAAGCACATCCTGACAATAGGCCGAGGCGTCAAATTAGGCGATGCAGGTCAACTGCATGGGCGTCCTTCTCTCCCCGGTCGTCCACAAGCCGATTCGTGACCGGGCAGGCCCGACTTTTCGGGGCCCGGATATAGGGTTACCTTCATAATACCATAATACAAATAAGTCAGTCGCTCGGTCGGTTGCTGTCCGCTGCGTATACCAGTCGGTCTATTATAGTTCTTGATCTCCGACCATTATGCACGTCCACCTTTCTTCCCCGATTACCGAGCTGCAAAGTCATTCGGGGTGGCGGCTCCCCTCGTTCCCTCGCCCCTTTCCATGCTACAGCTCACCTTTTCATTCTGGCATCCTTCCATCGCAAGAGCCCCACGAAGCGAAGAGGACGGAAGCCGGGAAGCGAAAAAGGAACAGGGGAGGAGGAGGGGGGAGGGGGGGGGCTAATGCGCCCGGATAATTTAGACGCAAAGGTTGTGTACGATAATAGAAGAGCGAGCGACGTAGCTGGCGGCGGAGGAGGCGGCGGCGGCAAGCTGAATCGAGTGGAGCACGGGGTAGGCCATAAACAAGTGCTTACCGCAATCTAATGCGTCTGTAATTGCTCGAGCACCAGTATCTCCCCCAACGGTCCCGCTTGCTCCCACGATTTAATTACTATGTAAATGTCGCATTCCCTAACCTGTCCGTTTTCCCTTCCCGGTCCCCTACCCTTTTCCCGCTGTCGCCCGATGTCCTTAATTACTTTATACGTTATTATAGCCCACCAACTACCGGCGGTCCTGCTCACGCTCCATCCGGTGTTCAAACCTTGTTTCACTCCATTTCGCGCACCAGTATCGTTATCGGCTCAAACTTGCCAATTTTACGCTCTGGCTCTTCCTTTGCCTCCTTCTTGACACGTTCCTATTGAGGCTACGCCGATCGTGACTCTCTTCTTCTTTCCCAAAAAATCTTTCCTTCTTCCTTTCTTCCTTGGCATCCATCTCAGTTGCATTTCTCGACTCTGAGCGCCGCCTGTTCTTTCTGGCTTTCCGAGCAAATGGGTACAAATGGGTACAAATGGGTCGAAACTGTCCGCAACGCTCCGATAATGTGGCAGGCGGCGAGGATCGTGAGAGGACCCTGGCCAGTTTGTCAGACGGCGCGCTATCCACCGGACCGAGAGAAGGCTCCGTCCTCCTCTCCACGTCGATTTGTCTTCTGCCGCAATGGATAAACTACCATGGATTTATTGGCCCGGGCCTTCCTTCCCGAAAGGTGGAAAATCACTCGGGCCCTGGCCCCCCACGACGATTCGTTCTTTCTCCTCCATCTCTACTTCCTTTTTTATCCCTCCGTTTCGCGCCTCCTCTCGAAAGGGGATCGTTTCCAAGTAGCGACTCTCCGCCAAAATTTAGCGATTCTCCGCACGGCCCCCTCCTCTCTCTTTCTCTCTCCCTCTCCCTGCCACTTTCTTCATCTCTTTCTCTTTCGCCCCTCGCTCCGTCCGGCCCCTGAATGTATACCGTTTACCCCTCTACACTTGTTTCACTCTCGACGATTTAATCCCGGATTCAGCACTCAATTTTGTACGTTACACAGCGGTTTGTATGCCTTAACTCGCCTTACTCAACATGGTACACCCTGTTCGCATTACTGCCTCCACGACCCGCCCCTGCTGGCCTGCCTCATCTCGTTTCGCCCCCGCCCGCCTCTCACCCTTCTTCCATTGCCATCTCTCACCCCCGCCCACTCTGCGAGATCTTGCTCCCTTTTCCCCCGACTATCTTCTCGCCATGCCCGTTTTTTTCCTCCTCTCCTCCTCCCTGCCCCTCTCCGCCTTCTCCCACACCCGCCTTCCGACTATAGTCTCCGCTACGACGACGGCGGCTCTCAAGCCGCGCCACCCCCGGCGACACGACGAGGGTCTCTCATGAGCCCCACACGCCTCTCGATCGAGGGTAAGCGAAATCCAGAGTCGGGCCGGCCGTCCCTTTGTTCGCATATAAATTAGATTAGATAAGTTAATCAATGCGATATTCAAAGTAAAACCTGGGATTTAGCGTCACCAAAATTCCCGAGAGGGTAAGGGTGGGGGAGGCTTTGCTCAATCGCGCGATTCTGTCTTGAGGAAAGGCGGTTTGAGGAAAAGAAAGCTGGACGGATGTCAAAGTTAGTCCAGGATCGAGGGTGACGTACCCGCAGAGTTATAAGGCCGCGACAGTCTGCCAGGATCCGATATCAAACCGCGGCCGAAATTACGCTCCCCCGCCAGTGAGCCGAGCACGCTAAAAAACAGAGCGGCGCGATAAAGTTGGAAAAATTGGACCGATCCAGGCTGCGAGATCGGAATCCTCGAGCGGAGGGACGCACGCCCTCCAGCGAGCACTGGGTTGCCCTCGCCCCTCCCCTTCCTCCCCCGTGAAGCCCATAAAAGTCCCAATAATAATTTTGGATGTTTTCCGATGCAACGCGCTTGATTTACCGGCGGACATTTTGCGATCGCATATCTGCCTCGTAAATCTCGCCGCGGTGGCGCGACTGCATAAAAATATCAAACGTCGATGTGTCCGCGTTCAACCCCAATCCCCGCCCGTAAAATATAGCCCGCGATTCGACGGGACGGAAATAGCCCTTCACTCTGGCCGGCTGATAATTCCAGAATTTCGCGATTTATACGCCGGAAAGTCATAAAAGATACTGCGACCGATCGCGAGTCGTATTATTAATCGCTGGGCGTTATGATAAAGTCTCGACCGTTACTATCTAGTGGGAGTGGGAAGAAAAAAAAGAGGAAAAGAAAAAAGGATGGGGCAAAAGTAGAAGGGCGGGGAAATTTGGCGTCATCGTCGTCAGTTTAATAAAGCCGGGGGCCAGGACTCGAGGAGCTCGGCGCTTGTCGCGGCACTCGCAGATGCCGCTGTCTCTCTAATGAGCGCGCTATTTTTCACCAGCATTTTTATCCCGTTTATTGGCCGCCCCCTTCGCCTACTGTCAGCCGAATATTAATCATATTGCGCCGCCGGTGGGACTGGAACCTCTTACGCGCTTTCTTCTCTGAGAGTCGAGAATGCCAACATTCTCGTTTTCTTTATCAAGTTGGCCTTTCTCTGGCCTACCAACGGAAGGCGGGTGTAGTACCTCCTCTCACAAGAGCAGCAGACTCGTCATCGGCCGCTATGCATACTCGGTCCAAACAACCATCGTTGTTTTTGATCATTGATTAGCACGTTTTTTTTTATAAATTTTACATCTCCTGGGAGATAAGTAAAACAATTGTCAAATACAATTAATAGATATTTTTACTATTTATATTTGAATTAACAATCTTTAAGAAACAGAGAGGATGGGGTGGAAAACGAAGGTAATCTCGCCGTATATATACGATGAAATTCTATCCAATTCGCTAATATGCCACTGTATATGTACGGTGATAACGCTCTAAACGTTAAGTCGGATCGCATTTTAGGCCTGCACAGTTACAGGTTATATATCGCGCCGAGTGTGACAGTGACATGCCAGTAGTCGAACTCTCGGATCTTTCTTTGAAGAGTTAAAGTCCGAAACTCGCCGCGCCGCCGCAGCTTGTTTGCGCAGACTTTTACAAGCCGAGCCACGGAGCTGAGCCGGCATCGTTTATTGTTCTTCCCTTCGCCATACATCATCCGACGACTCATCTGCTGAGTTGTTATTAAATTAATCCTTCGTTTAGTCAAATTGATGCATCGATATCACAGAGCACTCATAACTCACGGCACCCTTCTGCCTCGATTCGGCTGCGGGGGCTAGAGCTGAAGGATAAGAGGGGCAAGGGGAAGAGATAGAGGGTAGGCGGAGGCGAGGGCGAGAACGTTTTACGCGGAGCCCTGATTGGACCAAGCGGGGGTCCGCCGTACGATTCCCTCTTTGCGCCGATGCGCTCGCCGCTATTTATTAAGATCGTTACCGCCTCAACCGCCCGTCCCTGACCGCCTTGCGCGAATCAAACGTATCCCGACGCGGTCGCGAGCGAGCTTGATACTCTTGTCTTTTCATAATCTAAACAGAATTCTCCAATGCGCTAGTTGACTTGGACTCAGGCGATCTCGATATATCTTGCTCTTTGGCTCTGCACTTTATTTACAATCAATCGGTTACTTAGGTATATAATCATGCGGTAGCTGGAAAATCCTGGGAAACTCCTGCACCTCTTCCGGTGGTATACGGTCCAATCTGACTGGTACTGGTCGCAAGCCCCTAATCTGAGACGTTATATTTTCCATTATCGTGCTTGGTACTTTGTCATCTGGAAATATGTGTAGCCTCTGCATATTGTACCTCCTCTGAAGGTTCCCATCCATCGAAGTGTAAACTGCTTTTTTCATTATCTGCAATATTGTTACGTAGATCTTGTCATTTCCAAACATTCTGTTTTATGAATATGGTTTCTATACCATGGTTGGATCCTTGGTGTGTAGCTCCCATGCGAGAGTCCAGGACGCACCACGGATGTATGTAGTATGGTGGAAATATACTCTTTTGCGCCACTCGTCTCCACGCAATGCAATTTCCTTACTGTTTATCACGACAACATGGTCCCCGCAATCGTCTATAGAAGATGGATTGATCAAATAAGGTAATTACTTATATAGTCGAAACATCTAAGGAACTTTGTTGAAATAATTACTTGTCGGATGATATATGGGTTTGTAGAGGCCCATCAAGTAGTGCTTTATTCTCTGCGCACTCTGGAATGGGTCCTGCCAGGTTGCATCGTAAATATGCCAAACGCGGGCAAATGTACCCCATTGCTGAAAATATGATATAATATCAAGGAGAAGCGCTCTCTTCTGAAGTGGACGAGAAAAAAGGCCCGAAAAAGTTAGGAGCCAGCTCCAATTGCATAGAAGCTGCAATTCTAACCTGTCCCCTTCGCATGACAGACATCGTGACCAATTCCTGCCGATATTAATTAGCGTGTCAACCTAGAGCTTTTTCACACGAACTGAAGGGTTTGCAAGCTGCGCCTGTTCTCTATACGCCGTGTTCACCGTTCCTGATTTGCTGTAACATAACCTATCCTAGCTTAACCAGACAGAGATATAAAGGTACCTATCTGCGCGCGCATGTCGGAAGCAAACTCTACAGTCGCTTTCCTTATCCCTTGCAGATAGCGCGATTTTCGGGATGAGAGTCCTACAAGTGTTGAAAATAAACCTATCATCTTGTGCAACATTGTGTCTCATTATAACGAGCACAGCTTAGCATTAAGAAGTGACTTACATACAATACATTTATTGTTCCATAATCAGTGATAGCTACATGGCGCTCTTACCACTTGCGTGTCACATGCGACATTATCGATTCAAAATAGAATAAGTATACGCATCCTTATAAATATATTACGTGGTTGAAAATCAAGGCCAGATTCAAAATTTTTTTTTTAACAATTTTCTACACATTTGAAACTTCTTTAACTATACTTCTTCAAGTATCTTTTGTATAAAAGTGTTTGTTCTTATAGTTATAGTAGTATCCAGAATAAGTCTTTAAAAATTTATGAGAGAGCTATGATGATGGTAGTGGATAAAGTTCGGACTTCCACGCGGGAGACCCGGGTTCGAAACCCGCTCATTAGTTTAACAGTCAGTGTTCAAAATAAATTAAAAAAAATATACATATAAGGTAAATGGTCCAACGTGTAATTATTTATTAGAAGTTTTGAAATAGAAAGTAATGTTATTTCTAGGAAACAATAATTTCAGTAATACTAACGGATTAAAACAAAATAATTTAACAAACAGTGTCTGTGTAAAGAAAAAATGACGACAATCAGTAAAAAATCAACAGTTTCTTTAACATTATATTGAAACTAACTGTCCAATCGAAAATATCGTATATGGAACGACAGGCAATACTATATACAAATTTAATTATTTCAATTGGATCCAATTACATGGATACAAACTGGATAAAAATTCACTGAACTATCAATCAGATCAGTTTAAAAAAATGTAGATTCGAGCCATTGTCATTCCTTTCACTTGTATTTTTTTGTTTCATCGAATTTTGTGTGCGGTTGATACGGCCTTTCACTTAGCGGTGGAAACGTGAAAATCATGCTGCTCATCTCAATATTTGACTGTCTGTGTTATTACACTTTTGTAATTTTTATATCGAGGTCTTCCATATTTTACATTATTATACCTTCACTATTCCTATTATTTAGCATAACTCCGCGTTAACATGCTGTCAATAATTGCTTCTTGCTGGATCTTCATAAATCGATATCGAGATAGTAATTATATTTTTTGGTAATGCAATTATGTAATTACAGTTATTTAAATTACTATTTGTGTTTGTTTTCTGTTAAGAGCACGAAAAATTCACACCCACTATGCTAGGTCTGGCCAACTCAAATTATATCATGAGCCGCATTGATGACTTAAAGATTTTCAAGCGCTTAAGAGCTTAAATATAGAATACCACATTTTTTTCTATTATTTTTTTTCAAATCTATCTTTACAATAAATTTCGCATTTATTGATTTTGATTACAGTGAATAATTTGAATGTAGAAATATTTTGAAAGCGTTTAATCAAAAAAGAAAAAAAGATATTACTATAACCAGATATGAAAAAAAAACACAGAATGTATCTGTATGCTAATAAACAGAAAATAAAAATAAAAATATCGCCGATACTTAAAGCAAAAAAAACAATTCATGTATCATCATCGGTCGCTGGTTGGCAGGCTATGTTCTATGCAATAATATTTCGTTCATTAAACTTCATTATCCATATTTTTTATATATATATTTTAGTTGCTCATATTCTTCCATATATTCTTGTTTATACAAACTTGATATTTCTATGAAATGCAAGTCCATAGTTCACGATTAACTCGTCTATCAATTTCGTTTTTAATGTACTTCTTCCATTGAGATCTTTGTTTACTTCTTTTATACTGATAAATAAATATTCTTGAGTTATTTATGGCTAATATCTCAATGAAAACATTTATCATACTTTACATACATTCTACAACACCTGTAATAAGTAAAAAATTTCGAATGAATGTCTATAAAGAGCCATAAAGAGCGAACAATTTGAGATATTAAACTACATTGACTAAAAGGTTTATAACTCCCTTACTTTACAGAGTTAATTTTATAATAGAGCTTATTATAGATATTGCAAACGTTAAGAAAAGAGGGAAAAAATGTTGGACCCATTATTGAGATTCTCGCTCTTAACTAAAAAGTTATTCACAAACCTATATTTTCTGCTATAGCGTAATAAAAATGTTATTAATTTCTGAGAACGTTTATACAAATTTATTTAAGTATGATCTTGTTAAAAGGACTGTTATTTTGACTCCTATTTTCATATTAGCTGTTTGTTTTAGCTACCTTATGATCATACTAAGATTAGATTATTTATATTAAACCATTAAGTATTACCGATAGGGCGCTGGTTTCAAGCATCTTAATAGAAAGGGCATTCGATCAGAGAGGGAAATAAGATATTATTTTGAACATTTCAGCGGTGATATATCAATTTTTAAAGGCTCAACGCACCACAGCGATAGTGATTAGTTCTTTATTTTTTTAACGTGTATGTTTCTATCTAGAGAAAACAGTGTCCCTCTCCAGCCTGTTCACACCCGGGTGTTTGTTTTGTACTTTGTCTATGTCTATATATCATATTGAAAATATTTTCTTTTCTCATAATATTTCTCGGTACTAGGTTTTATAGTTATATTTGAATTTTTAGGATATCAAATTGAAGTTCGTTTTGGGCTGCACTAGACCTCTCCAATCCTCTGAGCTTTGCTAATTTTATAAGGATTTAATAAAAAGTACACGGAAGCACGCTCTCGTGTGTGTATTATTAAGATTTTATGCGAAATACAACTGTGACTCGTTTCTACTTCTATGTGTTTGCTATTTTCCGATGGCCTGGCTCTTCGTATAGAATAACAAATGAACAATGAGTTGGAGACATATAGCAGCATGAGTTTAAATGTCCCGACGAGTACTTGCCAAATTTCATTCTAGAACGTTGCAATTATCCGCGCTTAACGGAATAACGATAGGATAGTTATCCGAGCGCAAGGATGGGAACTATGCGATTCGGTAACTTCATGTTGTCAATAGCGATATCGCATGAAAGTAAATTAGTTTTTTACCTAAATCAATATAGCAGTTATAATACAAACAGAGATGAGTCGAAGAAAATATTTATTATTTCTGATTTCGATTGAGTTATAATTGTGAAGTTTATTAGTTGATAAAATTCTATGGTCTGAAGAGTTCTGAAACATTTATACAGAATATTTTTGAGCAAAATGTAACAATCTGCGGAAAAGGCATCGGGAATTGGAGATTACGGGCTCGCGCCTGCTCAGGAAAAGACGGACGATCTTAGACAGTTACTCGCGGCATACGAATACTCAAATTGTCTGTGCTTTACAGGCACATCTGGTGGAATACGACCTCGATTTTCATGAAAACGAAAGTGTAGTGACGTAAACCCTTTACAGTAGTTATCTGTAAGTTGTCACCAACCGCTTACTATTAATCATTTAAGACCGGTAAAGCGCTATCGCACTTCTCTTGTGTTGTGTCAAAAATGCAAAGAAGCGCAATCAGGCTCCTTTTTGTTATAATTTTCCCATAAATTGAGAACAGTTTTATTCAAATCAATCGCGATTTTTATTAATATCATTCAATTGTGGTCTTTAATAATATAAAATTAAAAATTGTTTTCATTTTTTTATCCTTTTGACATACAAATAAAACGTAATTTGATGCGTCTAAAAAATACTATTTAATTTGGCTCAGCCGAACTGAATTATTTGCTAGCTAAAAAAAAGAACGTTTTTCTTTTGAAATTTGCATTGGATGAAAGGCGAACTCTCAAATACTGGAAAAAATTTGTTTTTATCAGTTTTGTCAGAATGGTGCTAAACGCTTGTATTGTATAATATATTCGGAAACTTGTTTGGATAAAAAATGAACTAGGCTACAATTTACTTCGAGCATTATTGATGCTATAGAGAAGGAATGCTTAGCAACCAAAAATACTACAGGAAGATTATCAACAAATAAAAAGTTGTCCTTAGAAAAATTGCCTGAGTCCAACTTGCCTGTCAAACAGTGTGAGATACACAGTAAAAAAATGGTAATGAAACTAAACGATTCAACTTAATTTGCGCTATATGTAAAAACGGAATTTATGGCATTTCTACAGCAAAACACTCTTATAATAAGAGAGAATTGAAAATATTTTTGACAGTAAAAATTATTTTTCATATAATAATTAAAGTTAATTATGACCGTTTCTATTATTATTTTTCAAAAAAATAACTAACCTAAAAATAACAATTGATGGGCCGCAGTGTCCATCTTTTCCTTGCAAAATCAATAAATGACATAATTTCTATTAAGTTTTTAATATATTCTTAGAAAGAAATATATAATACGAAACAAAATATAGATTTGTTTATTCCATGAAATTTGTATTATCCTCTGTTTTGATATTCATACCGCTGTATGCATGATACAAATCTTTATGTATAACATGTTAAATGAGAGGAACATAAAATAAAATTTTACTGAATATCTTAATTCTTTAAAAACAGAAAATCTTTAGATTTCCTTCAATGCATGCAATTGCAGATGCCTTTAAAATAAACTCAGATACTTTCCTTGCGTCTGTGTTTTTGAAGTACATGTTATTAATACAGTTTGAAGAAAGCTTATTTTTGAACATTTATTTTTTAACAACAACTTAATTTTTACTGCATTACAGTTTTTAATAAATAACTATTGATTTCAATACGTACCTAATCGATTTCGATACCTCCCTAATCTACCTGAAAGCTGTCCATTTTTTCTCACTATTAAAATTTCCACGCTATAGACTACGTATGGCCGATTCTCGGCGTTTTCCTTCTTTCGATTTCGCTCTGATCCATTTCAGTGAAGTTGGATTGAATGCAGAAGGAAACATTAAATAAAAACATGCATTTAATGTTAATTTATGGTGGTTTAAAAAATGAATAGATATTAAAAATTGAAAGACATATGCTTTTGGAGAACAAGTTCATATTTCCACAGTTTTTTTACGTTCTTATTATAAAAAAGTATCTTTTTTTGCGATTTTTCAAAACACTTAGGTTCTCACAGAAGTTGGTAATGTTGCGCAGGTGTGGTTAACGTTCCATTAAGATCCATTGAATAATTTTTAAATGAAAGTTATTTTAAAAAATGATGTTTTGAAAAGAACGTTTAAAGTTTTGATAATTTCATAATTTTATTCGCTCATCAACGATTTCAAGACCACATAAGAATCCTTCAAATTCCTCACAGAATTTATTTTGTTTGATTAGTTCCTCTCTACATGCTGTACGAGCCTCCTTGATGAACGAAGTGCTGCGCCATCTTTGTCGAACAAATCCGCGCTGGGTGATCTCAACGTATTTCTTATATCAGCTTTCAATCATTATTTCTGGGTCCTGTGTAATAAAATATAAATATATTCTGCACTGAATAGTTCAACAGCAAAATAGAATGCTATTTTACCTATTTTTAATCAAGAAGCTGTTTCGGAGTTGAGTGTCAGACATTCAAATTAAAACTTTTATTTACATTCTGCGTTTTGCAACTTAAGCATCTCTGAAATAATGGTACTTCGATAAATCTTTATAAATCGAAAGAATACTAGGTTCTTCAATAAGTTCGCGGAGTGCCGTTTATTCGTCAACAGTAGAACTAAAATCTCGATGTCATTTTAATATTTCATGTTTTATAAGAAACTCAACCAAAATTTCAATATTTTTTGTAATATTTTAAATAAAGTTTTAGATTTGAAAGAGTTGTATACACAGTAGTGCTGTATTTGCTAACAATGTAACAGAAACACATTCGAATACAACTTTGTCAGCAACATTTGGAGTATTTCCTAACTTTTAAAGTCTTTTTAGTTTAAAGTCTTTAACTTTTAAAGTAATTTTTTCAACTATAAATTCGTTTTTGATTTTCGTTCCACGACCTTATTGAACAACCTAGTATGCTTTCTAGGTCAAATTTCTAATCCAAATTTGCTCCAAAAGCTTTTCACTCCTGTCACGTGCATCAGCTGTCTTTACCAGCCGGGTAGTATTCCTACTGTGCATTTTCCTTCATACAGTGCAAATAATAATAAGTGGCCATAGTACTTTTCTTTGTATCCTCAACACTATTCACATTTCCTCGAAAATCTAAACTGTAGTAAGTGCTAAATTTTTGTTATCAAAGCATTCATCAGTTTGCCTTTCCCCTAGCTTATGCATTTTCTTTATAATGCGAAGGCGAGTGCGCATTATCTACTTGACGTGACCGATACACTCACTGTTTATCACTTGGAATTTATCATCATAGAGAATCACATCTAAAATTACAGGTCTATGACGCTGTTCAACGTGCGTGTCACATTCTGAAGCCGTAAATTTGTACATTTTCCGAAATCATTTTAAAAACTTTAGAGTCACAATGTTGTAAAAAGATTTTATGTAAAAAAAATACATTTTTTGAACTACTAATTGTACCTCCCTTAAAAGACTCACACTTTAGAGAAGCGAAAATTGCGTACTTTGTAAAAAGTAAAAAGAACAGCAAGTAAATAACCAACCAACGTAAAACTTGGTATTTTATTTAAGTGTAATAAGTAACTATGTAACAAAAGTTGTCATAATATTTACAAAATATTTATAACTAAGTTCGCGCGACGCTATTTTCGGTGATCTTTATGTTATGTATCATTGAGAACACCATTCAGAGCCCCTCGTTCAAAATGCCGGAGGCTGAAAGCACAACAATTTTGATGGTCTCTGTTATTAACCGTTTGAGTGCTAAAGAATTTTCTGTATATATGTTAAATTAACTCTAATTATTATATAAGCAGTCATTTTTACCAACAGAAATATTTTTTATTCTTACTTATTATTTTGCTAACCATTCTTCTATAGCATCAATAATGCTTGAAGTAAATTCTTAATTCTTAATTTTTAGTTACTGGTAATTACTAATTAATTTTTCTAAATAGTTTTCCGAATGTATTATGTAAGTGTTTAGCACCATTTTGACAAAAATATTAAAAACAACTTTTTTCCAGTATTTGAGAACTCATTTTTCATCGAGATAATGTCAATAGATATATCAAGAGATACATAAAGTAATAATTGCTCCATATTTTTCGTATGTAATAGGTCTTACATTGTGATACAAAGGCGTCAGGGTGATTTTTTCAAATTTTGATGGTCTTTTCCGACATGTCGGTGTTTTAAGTCTTAAATTTTTAAATCCAAAGTATCAAATTCTATCTCCTCCATTTATGTTTTATGTAAAAGAGAATACGGTGCACTTTTGCAAAATCTTATCAAATATATTTCCAACCAATTTACTTTTTCCCCATTAATGTTTCTTCTAATCGGTTTATTAATTGCGTTTTGTATATTGTACAAAGGTAAAAAGCAGCAGGCACTGACCTCACCATCTGTCTATCGAAATTGGACTTACACCACTTTCATAATTAATGAATACGCAAGTTGTTTTATCGGCCAATTTTAAATTAAACAAAGCGTTGGTACTTTTTAAGATATTAATTACTAATTAGTTATAAACAAAAAGTTTACACTCAATTAAGCATAAATGACGTGACATTTTATTTTTTTTAAAATGCTCTTACACCACTTTCAAAATAAATGATCCATATGTATATAACATTTTATCGGTTTCATCTCAAAAAACGGCCTCTTTCTTAGCTCACACATAATTGTTCGGTTTAACCAAATTAAGAAGTACTTTTCCATCAAATTACATTTAATTTAATTATATTTAGTTCTTATATTATCAAAGATCACAATTGAATAATATTAAAAAAAAACAATTGATATGAATACAACCGCTGTCAATTAATGTGAAAATTATAGTAACAAACAGCAGCGCGATTGCGCTTTTCCACATTTTTGGCACAACACAAGAGAAGCGCGATAGCGTTCTGCCCCACTTAAACGATTAAGCATAGTTTTCAGAGCAAACGACCATGTCAGTTTATTCACATTTTTGTTTGCCTTTGTCATCACAACGTGTCAGTAAATTACTCTTGCTTTAATTTTTATAAACAGGCGTTATTGTATTAATTCTTTAATGCCGAGCGAAAGTATCGTACCTATACCAAGAATATCGGGCTAATTTGAAGTATTTGTTAACGTTTGAGAAAAAGCTCATAAAAACGTAGAGATAAGTTTCTCTTCTACAAGCAATATTTGCACATAAAAATATTCATCGTTTGATTACAATTTTATGTATCATGTGGTATGAAGTATAAATATTACATTTTCAATCATTTCTACGAACGTCGGACGGATCTGCTACAAAACACGTGATTCGTGGAGCTACTATAACGTTACTGAAAAAAAATGTTTGTATAACTATAAATATTCATACTGATATTTATTTGGTTATTGAAAATATATAATATTTACTTATTATTCACACAAATCATTTATTTAGCATTGATGTTTATTAATGCATATATCGTATAACCTTTTATTATAAGGATTACAAATTATCGCCGTCACTATATGTTTTACGAGGATACCAATGCCTTGGTGCGCACAGTTGATCATCATTGTCATCTTCTTCACTTAATTGTAACCCGTTAATAAGTGCAACTTCTTCTGCGTCATCCATAACGGTGTACTTTAAATAAAAAGGTAATAACAAAATTGACCAAATTTTCTGCAGTCAAATATAATTGTAAAAAATGGTGATGATTTTCGAACATTGATTGTTAAGAAATGCTCTTTAGAAAGGCCGAGGAAAAACTGGAAGAATTATTTTAGGCTCGCTGTATCGATGCAACTTTGTTTTGTGATACATGAGCTTTTTGCCCTAATAGCGATAAATATGTCGCGATCACGGTCCCAAGATATCCAGTGTGGAGTTTATATTTGATCGCACTAGCGTATATGCAGCCTCGGCACCAAGCAGCGTAAAATATAACAAAAAGTTAAACCCAAAAACAATATTTTTAATTCTTTTACAATGAAATTTGACCATTTATAACGTTTTATAATTCGTTTTATAAAAAAATAGTAAGGCGCTATCGGATACACAACGATATATCGTCGTTGGCACTTTTTGCAAGTGGTACAAACGACAGTATATCGTTGTTCGATACTAAAACGGGTAATGATGTCTGGATGCAATTATAATAACACCCCATTGTGCGTAAATACGTAGTGTCGATTTAAGCTTTGTATTTCCACAAAAAAAATTGTTTGACATTAAACATTTCTGTAAAATATTGTAAGACTCTAAACTGTCCTTCACGTTCACAAAAAAAAAATAGATTTTCCCATTTCTCCACTCTTACGTGCTCTCGATTACATTACTGTCTTCTAGAAACTTACAATGAACATATCCGTAAACTCCTGTAGAGTCCGATATTTTGAACTGTGTCCACCATTCCTAACTTGTCCGTCAAAATTTGGCTTTACTGCCGTAATAAATTAAGGTGACCATTAAATCTGTTAATCATATTTAATCTTTAATAGTGTTTTTGTTAACGTACATTCTAATTTACATTTAATCAAGAGAAAATGCAATTACAAGGCACCTTGGCAGAACATTAAATAGATAAATGAAACGATCACAGATACAGTAACATTCTAAAGCTTGAAGGATAAGGTCCACAAATTATATTGTTTTACATTGTCAAATTAGGTTAGCTACACACGAGGAAAACTGTGGTAGCGATCTATGTCTAAGTAAGTGGATGGCAAGGGACACACTTCTTACACGGATTTTCGACCCAAGCATATTATTGGCAGAAGCAGTCATATGTACTAATCCGATGACTGCAATTAATAAGACGTCTCTAGGTCTAGTAAGATGCAAAGTGCAAAATGAACAATAAGTCTCAAGGCATTGATGTAAACATAGACAGAATTATGATACTTGGAAACAGTACATCGTGGAGTTGAGGAGATTTCCTATAAACGCAGAGGTTCTACTTCTTCCTAATGAGGGATGCCAAGAACGTAAATATGAGAACCTGATGAGTGGCAAAGGTAGAAATAAGAATACTCAGCAAAAGACTCCCTTTATCACTGCACCATTCTGATTTTTTTTTTGTGCATAATTAACAGTATACCTTCCATGTGTATTCGAAATACTATTCCCCGAAGTTACAATTTCACGTTTTTTTTATTACATAACTGTAAAAAGCATGTTGTACAATAATGTGGCATACACATCTCAGGCGAACAGTAATTTCAAGAAAATAGCATCTGCCTGGAAAAGTATTACGTAACTGTGAAAATAGTTTTATAATATTGATTTATAATTAAATCTAGTTTTCCTAGGCAGATAGTATTTGATGGAAACGTTGTTGACCAAATAACATTTAGTTTTCAATAAAATAAAAAATGTACTTCTGTACATACTGTCACTTTTGAAAATTAGCTTTGTAGATGTTGCGAATTCTCAGTTATGTAAGTAGAAATATTCAGTTATATTATTTTTAATACTTATTTCATTATTAGTTTGATCAGATATTAACTTGCATATTTAGAAATTAACTACTGTATGAGGTTATCTTTCCAGGCATATAGTATTTGCTTAGTCAAAAGCTATTTTTCCAAAATAACTATTTGGCTATGAAGCACTAGCGTGCGTGTGTGTATCATTCACTGTTGAAAGTCTGAATAAAAAAAATTAATGTTTCATAGGCATTCCCGTTTAAGAGATCATAAGTAACTAAATCACGTTTATAAAATTAACTTTTTTACATATTTTACAAAGAATAATCAGAGCTGCTCGATTACTCGCGGCGTAAGTTTTCGAGCCTTGCTTGGAGGTCAGCATCCGCATCTGCAAGGTTTCCACCGTCTTCATTCCCAGCAGCAGCCGCGACTGGCTGCTTTGAGCCGGTTACACTCAGCGAACCGGAGGCCTGTGGCAAGCCAGACAGCTGGTCTGTCAGCTGCAAACCCAACTCGTCCAATACTTGGGACACCACTGCGTCGCTGCAACCAATATTCTTCTTGCAATCTTAACCTTTGCATGGTCGTTATTTTTACATACATAAAAGGTCTGCATAGTTGGAAAAGTTAGCCATTTCAATCAAAGCAAAAAATTATTTGTAACTAAAAACATTTATTTCATAATTCACTGTTTGTTCGGATTTTTTTTTAGGTATCTGAATAATACTATGTGTTCTAAAATATAATATTATGACATCAACCAATGTTAATAAAAATATATTTTTTCAAATTAATATTAATTTTCATACTTCAATTTATAGCTATGTAAATGTACAGTTTTGACCAACAGAACTTTTAGGAAAAATTACCTTGTTTTTTTTTTAAATTGACAAAAAAACATAAGAACTACAATATTTCATGCAAAGATAATTTGATCCAAAGCGTAAACTAATAAAGATAAAAATATAAGTAACACAATATTACGTATACATTGCATATGCAGTACATCTTATTTATTGATTAGTAATTATGAATCTGATTAGTAAGGTGGAATTTTCAAATCCTGCCCATGATTTCTGATTTTTCCATGTGATATGCATACTGTATCTCTGATGGTTTCGAACTTACTTTAAATAGTGATAGGTCTTAGGTCAAATAACCTTAGAAGCCGTTGCCGAAAATGAATTAAACAATTTTGTTTTAAAAAATAAGTAAATAAAAATAAAAAAAAGTAGAATTTAATTTTTTTATACTATATATACACATAAGTGTTACATACTTCTCTAATTTTTATATTAAACTGGAGTTCTATTATTATAGAGAGACATGTTTACCTTTCTTCTTCATCACCCTCGTCTTCCATAGCATCATCGATCGCATCATTCATGATCTCTTCTTTCATATCCATTATCTCTGACTGCTTCTCAAATTCTTGTAATATCTTTTGGATCTGAGGGAGGTTCAGTTGCCTGTAAAAATGGCAAAGTTAAACAACGGATCTGTCTATATAATTCGATTTTTAAGAAATGTCCCATGACAGCTAGTAAAAAAGGAAAGGGTGATATTTCCATAGTAAACATTATTGTAAAATTTTTCAAATATTTTTTGACGAATTATATGAATTACTTTATACATTAACTAATGTAATTGTTAATTTGCAGTAAAATCCATTGTAAACCGCTTCATATATTAAGGGAAATCTATGATATATTTTCATAGTAATGAACAATATTGTTTGATATCTTGTAACAGTAATAAAATACAAAGTATAAGAGTGCCACTTACAAGAAAATTGACTAAGAAGTGAATAACAAAAGAAAGGTAGTGATATTTTGTAAATAATACATGTATTATTGACAACTGTGATGCATGCACAAAATAATCCTACCTGCATCTTTTACTCACAGATACCCGCCATGGATTTTCTCTTAAATATAAGACTATAAGACTACTTCAATGTGCTTACTTATTCATATTCTGCATCGCCTTGGTGACACCTTTCATAGCCTGTGCCATTGTGTTCTGTGAGCGTAGCGTCTGTATCTTTAAGGATACTGCCTGGATGTTTGCCTTCATCAGCATAAATTTCTTGACATAGCGTCTTGTCCGCACAAGGTCTTTAGCCATGATTTTTACTGCATCCTATAAGTCGTGTCAGAACAAAGAATTATCTGTTTAAAGGACATGGGCCTTTACAAAAACTAATTTAAAAAATGCAGAGCGGTGTGATCATGCTTCTTTGGTTTTACATCAAAATATACTAGGCAATGTAATAGCGCATCTTGAATCTCATATTAAAATATGCTTCATAACGTAATTTTACTATCTTCCTGTTTACAAACAGTCAGTATTATCTTATTGAACTCATAACAGGCAAAAACCATAAAAGTAGTACCATCTGACCATCCTTAGCGAGCTTCTTGATATCCATTATTATTTTCTTCTCTTGCTGTTCCATCCTCATCTTTTCCCTATCCAAGTCACGCATGGCTTTGTTCAATGCCCTTTGGTTCTTCCTGAGCATCTCCTCTGGAGTTATTCGCTTTCCAAATAACCACTCCATGTTGCTATTAAAAAATATAGGAACATTTAGTTTATAAAGATATTGACAAATTTTTTTTTATAAACAAATGTTTTTTTGATTTATGAAAATGTTTGTCAGATAGACGTCTCAGTCGTACTGTTTAATCTTGACAGAGTTTTTTTTGATATATCGTTATCATAATATTAATAACTGATTGATTATTTTAACATGTTAAACACAATACCTAAGAACCAACAATACCTTTTTTATTTAGGCAGTACCTGTTCATAGGTACCAAATATCAATGGCAAAACATAAATGTTATAATTAATCTAATATGAAAAGGTACTCGTATACTTTATTCATGAATGTTATTAAAACATTTTATACAAAGTTATGGTTCGGCTTTGCACGTGTTACAAAATGTGATTACTTTTTGCATTAAATTTCTTGTTTATTCATATTGAAATAGTTTTATATTCACTATTATAGTATTCAGAATAATATTTTTTTGTTTTGTGCAACTCTTCTTCCTTTTCCCATATTCCAAACAGAGAATGAAACCTAATATTGTGTATATTATATTTTGTTTACATTGTGTAACAAATATCCCTTTAAGTATCCACCATTGTGATAATATATCACTCTGTAGCACTTAAATGGGAGGCAAATCAAGATTGGCTCTGCATTTAACACGTTAAGAAAAATATTGAGTTTATAGGATTTCTTACAGACCCTTTTGATATTTTCTAATTATAATAGTATGATATATAACGATGCCAATAACTTAAAGATCTATGATTTCAGAGCATATATCACTTGTAAATTTAATTAAAATTAACACCATATATGTGGATCATGGTCGAAGCATCAAGTTTTGACATTAATACCACACCTGTCAAACAATATGTTCTCCATACGACAATTGTGAAGTATAGTATCAGATATATCTATGTTACACATAAACTCTATTTTTAATAAAAACTATAATAATTCAATGACATTTATTTAACGGCCTGTAGTACAAAGAAATTAGCCTTTTCATAAAAACCATGATGCACAATCATTTACTGTAAAAGTATAATCAAATAATTACTGCAGGAAAAGAGGTCGTATTATATCCTTAGAAAATTAACCTAAATTTTTAGAATAAGAAGGCAAGAATTTAACATGAATGGAGTTGTACAGTTTATTATAATTAATTGTATACAATCTTAATTCAGTTTGCATGGAATGGGCCAGATAAGTCCGAGAGCGTTAATGACATATCGAATTACTTACAAATATTCTTTAGCGCTGAGTCTTCTTAACTTAGGACACAGTTCCTTTCGAAAGCTGTCAAGTTCGATGAGTCATAACATCCAAACTGAATCCACAGAGGTTCTTGAATCAAGATACCATCGTTTGTTCTACGCGGTAACGTAACCTAACTTCTACCGTCTTGTCCTTTTTTTAAGACTCGTAGACCTCTATATAGGACTAGATTGTTAACACCCCAAATTTCAATTATGTAAAATATTCATAAAAACATGTTGCGTTATGCCATAGACTTCTAGATAGAATTAGATTGGTAATTTTTATGAACAAAGTGTGCATGTTTCTTTATACGCATGGAATCATTAATTTGTTCTGCGACTCCTGAAGAATTGCAAAAAGTTAGAAAACGTCCGTGGCGGTATCCGGCGGCAGAGACCAATTGTTTCAGATTTATAGACACTATGTCGACTCACGCGCTATTTATAAATTGCGCAAAAATGTATAATAATGGTTGTTACAATACATATCGACATATTTAATTGTATTATTCATAGAAATGCACACACACAGCAACATTATATAACTGAATATAACTTATTGTAAGTCTAAGAAGGTGGGAAAGGAACAAATTATCTTTTAAAATTGAAAAAATGGGTTTTAAAAAGAAATTTGCATCAGAGTTTTTACGAATAACAATTTTATAACATTGATTGCTTGCTCGATTGTTTCAACGTAAAATAAATTATGGTTCTGTCAAGAACCATGCCATAACTTTGAAAAGAACCATTTCACAGCTTTGAAAAAATGCATTATAATTCTACAAAGAAGCACTTAATAATCTATCCACTATCTGTGTTGCGCAATTGCCTGATTTAATCCGTTAAATCAATTAACGTCATGAAATCGTTATATGCAATAATCCTGATGCAAAAGCTTCTTCTTAAAAGACGTTTTTTCTGTTTTAAAAAATAATTCATTCTATTTTTATCTTCTTAGACTGACAATAAGTTGTAATAAGTTCTGTTCATATGTTTTTATAAATAATACAATGAAATATGTCAATGTGTATTGTAACAATCATAATTATACATTCCTGCACAGTTTGTAAATAGCGCGCGTGTCGATCACAGAGTATATAAATCTCGATCAATTGGCCCCAGCCGTCTGACACCGCCACAGTCGCATTCCAGCTTCTCCTTGCCCCCCTACAGGAATGAAGGAACAAATTATTGATTCGGTGTATACAACAGGGCATTAATGATTTCGTGTATAACAGGGCAGAAGAAAGAAATACAGCGGGAAACCGCATAGTCATGATGGTATTCAAACGGTTAAAATTTATTATATTCCTTACAACAAAAATATTTTAAGGAAAAATGCAATATTTTTTGATGATTCTTTATTATAAATGGTATCTGTACAATTATGCATAATGATAAATGGCCCAATGTTTCAATTTGGTCCTTACAACTTTACAAAATATAAATTTGTAAGATTACAGAAAAAAATGTTTGTTTTACAATTTCTCCAAGTACGAGCGCTTGAATGTATGCAGTATAATCGTCCCAAAGGTGAGCATCTCATTCATTATGCGCCTTTCTCAAAATTGTACAAAAAAACTTTTATTTCTTGTAACCTGGGCCTTGAAAAGTAGAACTGTAGCCCTGCCCGTGATTTGCTTTATCTCCGACAGAGGCAGTAATTTCGCTGTATTTATGGGAATCGTTAAATAGTTTTTCTAGCCACAATTTCGAGAGAAGCGCATGATAATTATGATATTCGTATTCAAAAAAATTCTGCGTACACCGTCTTAGAACATAAATGTAGTAAAAAGCTTAAACAAAAGTTTTTTACTACGAGAAAGTCTGCATTTATTTTTAAGAAAATTTAAGCCATTTTTAAAAAACCGTTCTGAGAGTTTGTTCCGACACGTCTAGAGTATCTTAAAAAAATTCATAAGAAATTGTTGCGTTTTCGCTTCAATAAAACATATCGAAAGCTGCTTGGTCCAAATCTTTATTCTCTATCCCACACGCTATTATCGTATCGATTCGTCTCTTTCTCTCCCAGGTTTCTCAATTCCTCCGCAAGAGACCCCCAAAATCAGCGGGATAAATCAGGGGTACCAACAAACTCACTCCTGCGCACCCTTAAGGGTTGGTAGCCGGTCGGCTTTCTTCCGATCTAAGTAAAATAATTCGTGTCGTATGGTTTACGTTGCAGCAAATACGTTGGAACGGAATAGTGAAAGAAAATGAAGACAGCTCTGATGGTGGCTGAAAAGCCATCCTTGGCAGCCTCCCTCGCTAACATTCTAAGTAACGGACGATGCACCACACGGAAAGGTTCCTTTGCAATTTATACTTTTCATTATCACGATTCTTTGCTTAACATACTCCACTTTGTTTTCCTTTCTTAGAGAGAAAAAGAAAAAGACTTCTCTGTTATTTTACATATCTTAACTCATTACTTCCCAACCTTGGGTATATTTACAGTTTGAGAAAATATATTTCTTTTAAAAATTGTTTACCAATAGAATTCATTCTCACTGTCCTCTTGTAGAATGTATTGTGCTGTATATAGATATTCTTTCTTAATTATATTTCCTCATACATTACACAAATCTGTGATTTCTTGGTGTTCTCCTGATGTATCTTTGAAATGAGTTAATCCATTATACCCTGCATAAATATTAACTGTTGGAAGACAGTGTTAGTGGTTATACTGTTTGGTCATAGGGAATGGAAATTTGAAAGTATATACCAAAAATGAAACGAGTATCTATAAATATTTAATCATGTTTGCATAGATAAATAATGGAAACCTGTAATATTATAGAATTGATCGAGCAATAGGTGTAAAATGTATTAATGTTTTAAGCATCAGATAGAGTTATGGTGGTATTGTGGATAGAAGTTTAAAGTTCCATGCAGAAGATGGAAATACAGAATGGAGTTGCATATTACCCATCACCCCTAGTTTTCTCATCTGATATGCATATTGTAACTCTGATGGTTTGAAATCTACTTTAAAAATCGCTTTTATGTATTATATAGCATAGCTTGGATTCTGTGTACTCGCTTTATTAGAATATATGTCTCTTATAATTTTTTGATGATAATTTATTTTATAGGTTCTAATGGATCTTGCTCAGTTCACGAATGGGTAGGTCAATTTAAGGGGGAGACAGTGAACTGTAAGATGACTTCTGTATGCGGCCATGTAATGACATTAGATTTTATAGGAAAATACAATAGCTGGGACAAAGTGGATCCTGTAAGATTGCATTGCTTGTGTATCAATGTCCTATATTGCGCAAGTAATTAAAAATCCTTTCTTTATGTTTAAGGCAGAATTGTTCTCATGTCCAACAGAGAAGAAGGAAGCCATACCTAAACTCAAAATCCCATACTTTTTGGCCAAAGAAGGTGCTTACTGTGACTATCTAATACTTTGGCTGGATTGTGACAAGGAGGGAGAGAATATTTGCTTTGAAGTAATAAATGCAGTTCAACAGGGCATGTCCAGAAAATTAAATACAAATGTAACTTTCTGCCACATTTCATACTGTAGAGATTTATGTTTTGCTTTTAAGTTATTTCCTGGAAATTATTTAAAAAGTAGTTTTGATTAACTAACGTTATACATAGGATATCTGGCGGGCAAGATTTTCTGCTATTACGGAGAAGGATATAAAAGCAGCTTTGGCAAATCTTGTAAAACCCAATCAGAATGAAGCCAAAAGTGTAGATGCTAGACAGGAACTTGATTTGAGAATAGGGTGTGCCTTTACTAGATATCAGACCAAGTTCTTTCAGGTATACGTTATTTGTCTATTGCTTAAAGTTAAATTCAGTTTTATTCTTGTTGATGGACAAAAGTAACCATATTACGTTTTTAGGGAAAGTACGGAGATTTAGATGTCTCTCTCATTTCTTATGGCCCATGCCAAACTCCTACATTGGGATTTTGTGTGCAAAGGCATGACGAGATACAAACATTTAAGCCAGATCCTTACTGGGTCATACAGGTATAAATCTTTCAAAAAAATGCATATGGAAAAATATCGAAAGCAAAGGAGGAGGTAAAATCTAATGGCTTAAAGGTTGCAGTTAAATCTTCTGATGGGCAGGACATAGTGCTAAATTGGAGTCGTATTCGTTCCTTTGACAAAGAAATAGCCAACATGTTTCTTAGTCATGTCAAGGAGTATGATCAAGCTATGTAAGTTAGCTTTTCCATCTTCAGAATTAGCAGAGATTACCTGTCTATACTTTACAGCGTTATAGGTGTAGAGAGTGTTGAGAAGGTGAAGCAGCGTCCTATCGCTTTAAATACAGTGGAATTGATGCGAGTTGCCAGTTCAGGTTTAGGAATGGGTCCACATCATGCAATGCAGATAGCTGAACGACTCTATACACAGGGTTACATAAGTTATCCTCGTACGGAGACTACACTCTATCCAGAAAATTTTGATTTGCAGTAAGTAAAATTGTCACGTACAATTCTATTGTGAATATACAGAAGTTGAAAGAATCAATGACCAACTGGCTGTAATTGCTGCCTTAGTTATGGTCTATAGTGACGTTTATAGTAATGTGATTATACAGAGTTAATACACGTTTCTTTTACATTCTATAAATGGTTACAAAATAATTCCTTGAATCTCTGAGTACTGTGAGTAATACTATGCGAGAGAAAAATTGTAGGTTAACATGCTTGTGATCATTTTTTGATAAAGAGCAACATTGAAACAGCTGCAAAGCAACTCTGAGTGGGGTGAAGAAGCGAGAAAAATTCTGGCAACTGGAATCAACAAGCCGAAGAAAGGACACAATGCTGGTGACCATCCGCCTATCACGCCTATGAAAAATGCAAGTCGAAGTGAACTTGATGGAGATGCATGGAGGCTGTACGATTACATATCACGACACTTCATTGCAACGGTATGCAAAAAGATTAATTATTTGTCAGGGATTAATTATCATTTGCTTATATTGTTTCGTTTCTTATCCCTTGTCGACGCGTCAGGATAAAGAAACCAAAATTCTAATAAGGCCGGAAATATTGAAGAGAACAGGCGAGTAAAAACCTGGTAATTTCAATTTAAAAGTAGCAATAATTGAAACATCAACATATTATAAGAGGAACAACTAGGTTCAGATATCAGAGAAATACGGGAGGATTCATACTTTTGATCAGAGAAAAATAGACAAAGCAAAAGTACTGGCGTATTGTGTGACACCTTAACATATTCAATGTAAGGTCAATGCGTGTATTGATGTGATATATGTCATTGAGAGACATTACATATATCGAATATCCTTCAGGTGTATTCGTGCTGCTTTACACCAGATCATTATATTGATGTAACTGTCTTCAACAGTTACTATGTTCTTTTTAAAGTACTTGGCAATATTATTCTTGAATTTCTTTTTTAATGATGAACTTTTAACTATATTATCAGAGACAAATTTGGTACATCTAACACTTTTATTTGTTCAATTATTCGAAATAAAGCATTAATTTGAACAATATACTGTTAGTTTGCACCTCATTTATAATAAAATAAAATAAAAAGAAATATTGGAAAATTCAGCATTAAGGGGATTAAAATTAAGGGGAAGCATTAAGGGGAAGAGTCTTCATTCAGTGTGCTAATTGTCAAAGAATAGCAATTAGTCTGAGCTTTTCAGCTGGCACGTGACTGCAAATATATGAGTACCACAGTTCGATTTGAAGTGGGTTCTGAAACATTTACCACTGTTGGGCATAGCCTGGTGGATCCAGGATACACATGCATCCTCACCTGGCAGGCGCTTGGCAGCAGTGACACATTGCCCAAATTTCTCGCCGGGGAAGCTGTTGGTGTACAAGAGGTAAGCCCTTGATCGCCATACTATATCTCCAGAAGATTAAATCAGTTTTCCTGTAGGCGAAGCTGTTGGAATGCTATACGCAACCTCCGGACTATCTGACTGAGGCTGAGCTTATATCTTTGATGGAAAAGCATGGTATTGGTACAGATGCCTCGATTCCGGTACACATAAACAACATTTGCATGCGAAGTTACGTAAATGTTGTGGCTGGTAGGAAGTTAGTACCCACTTCATTGGGTATCGTGCTGGTCCATGGATATCAAAAGGTGAGGAATTCCTTTAAAAACTCAGACATTTTTCTAGATTTTGCAATACAAATTCTCGTTTCCATTTTTATAATTTTTTCGCAAAAATGAGGAATTTAACAGTATGTTGACCCTAAAATGTTGTACTTGAGGATGTAGTGAAAATTCCATGATTATCATTTTAGAACTTCCGCCTAACATTAGTGTGCAGTACCTATGCCTATGTTGTCTTCGTTGAACCCTGTTAAACATGTGATGTTAATCACAACTTGATATTTTTTCATTGTTCTTTCATCGACTTTTGTTCACTTGTTTAGTTTTTAACACATTAATGTATCCTTTTTAATATAACGTTTTTTTTTTATCTGAAATTTTGTTTAACATATTAGTGAGATTTTGCTGATATCAATGAGACCAAACACAATACAATTATGGCCACATTTATTTTTGTAATTCTGATTCTAGTAGCTTATTTTACTTTATTATCATTTCGATTATGTTAGAAAGATGGACTGTTAATCACATTTGAAATAATGATAGGAAAGTATTTTTAATATATTAATCTCATATATCCCTACAAATAGCTGATTTTCTGTGATATGACTCTGCCTGTAAGTGGATCGACGAAAAAGTCTTATGCTACCACATTACCTATCGAATAGTGTATCCTTTCTCATTATCGTAACTCACGCACAATGGTGCTTCTTCTGCGTTATTGTTAGAGCATGGCTTACGCATTCAATCAAAACTGCAGAAGAATAGTTTAGATTCGACATATATGACAATGTGTAGGAAAATTTTATATATTTTTATAGAAACCTATACTCGGCATTTGATTAAAATAATAATTAAGTGAATTACTCTATAAGTATTAAATAAGTACATATCTAATTATATAGTATTTAGTCTCATTTTGATTGGTAAAATCTTACAAATATGGCAAAAAACATCAGATAAAAAAAATATGAAATTAAAAGAGTGAATGATATCCTTTTTAGGTTGTTTTTTAAATGTATAACCAATATCTTTTGTTCATACTGAGCGACGATCATGTAATGTTTATTGTACGGTGTTGCGAGTTTGCATACCTTTTCCATAAATATTTTTTGTTTTTTTCATAAGAAATACTTTTACAAGAAAATTGAGGGTTAAGAAGTTGTTGAAAGTAATACTGACTATCAAAATCATTTCTATAAACTACTATAAACAATTCTATAAACAGATAAATAAAACATACGAGTAGTAATAAAAGAAAAAAAGAAATGCATATGGTAAATATTATTCTTGAAAATAACTTCTTGTACCTCAAGTTCCTTATAAAAGTATTTTCGCTGCAGAGAAAAAAAAAATAATCGCAAAAAGGATATATATGTGGGAATTTACAACAAAGTGGTTCATAGGCAAGCAGGCTAATTGGTACGCTATTGTATTGTCTGATTTGCGGAATCATTTATATAGGTATATATAGGTGGCATTTATATGTGGTACACTTTTACCTCGATTTTCTCGAAAACAAAATTAGTATCTACGTTTCCCTTGTTAGTAATGTTTAAGTAGTCCAGTTGACTCTTACAAATTGTTTTTCTAAATTTACTTTTGATGTCCTATAGTATTGAAAATTAATCATACATGTGAATGTTATAAAGAAATATAATTTATGCCTTAAGAGGGTAAGCAACTTCCAACATAAATCGACATATCATGAAAAGCATTATTAATTCTATTTCTAAAAACTTGGACCTGGTTATTATCTCATAAAAAACATGGTATAACAACAAATAAAGCAATAAGTAAAACAAAAAAAGTTTCAATACCACTGTTCACTACTATTTGGTACTTTGTATCAAAGGATAAATTTACATTCTCACCTCTGAATTTATTTGAAGCAATACTGCTAGCTTTTGCGAATCATGGTGTAAAAAGTAGTGCTACTAATTACCAGAGATAAATTTGAAGAGATGCGTTGGAACTCTGACCATGTGAGTATTTCGAAAACAGGTTTTGGATCCTTTGTTAGGATGTACCAAAACGTACCAAAATCATTTATCAGATACTGCAAAGCACTGTGTTCGAAAATATTCGAAAAATTATTTAAGTTCTCTGCATCTTAATACTATAAATTTTCCTATGTAATCAATTTTAAAGATTAAAAAATCTCTTATTAAGATATGTTATTCCGAAACAACTTAATTCTTTTCCAACAGCAACATGCTTGTGTGTCATTGGGGACTATTGTTTGGGTATGGCACATGTGTCATTGAGATTTTAACATATCTGCCACAAAATAAATTTTAAAAATGCTATAGATGATTCACTTTCTCTTAAAAAATGTCATAACATATATTATACGAATTGGCACAGCTGAATAAAATTGCCATTTTTAATCTTACTTTAGAACTATTGATGTTGGAGTCAGGTACATCGTACAAAAGCAAGACATGCATTTGCTGTTTATATTTTTCTGCAAAGTATAATCTGCTCAAACAGATAACTTGCAAATAAGTGCAACAAACTGAAAAAACTATTGGTATTTCATTTGTTTCTACAGTGATTGCATATGTTTCTCAATAATAAGTGCTTTCCCTTCTTTCAGTGATACACATTTTCTTACTAATATTTTTCTAAAAATTTTTGAGAAGTTTTTTCCAACATAACGCGATTGAAGGAAAAGACGTGAAAGCACATCATATCAAACGAATTGATACCAAAGTTTTAACTAATAAGATCCTGAAAGGATTTTGCATGAAATAATCATGACGGGGATGCGAACATTGTCGAAAATTAAAAAAAAATATTTTGATTCTATTAAATTTAAACTCGTTCATTGTAAGCATATGTTGTAAAATAGTTTTTTATTTGTATTGTTAATTAAAAAATAAAATAATTGAAATTTGTTGACTATGCATGAAGTTATATGCTCTGAAGGTAATGATAGTTATTTTGGTGCACAATATGAATGTGAACACCTTGTAGACTAATATATTTGAATATCATCTGATGTTTTTAGATAGATCCTGAATTGGTTTTGCCTACTATGAGGTCAGCAGTAGAGGAGCAGTTGAATCTGATCGCTCTTGGACGGGCTGACTTCCATGCTGTCCTGCAACATACTGTCGAAATTTTCAAGCAAAAGTTTCACTTCTTTGTGCAAAGTATAGAGGCCATGGACCAGTTGTTTGAGGTCTCCTTCTCGCCTCTCTCTGCGTCTGGCAAAGCGCACTCTAGGTATGCCCTATTATTTAAATAGTGACCAACTATCTTTTATTTTGTAATATCGGCAATTTGTATTGTCATGAAAGAAAATTGAAAGGAAGATACAACAGCTTAGGTACACAATTCTAACATACACAGACATTTATTAGACTAAAAAGAAAAAAATTTCACTCAAACTAGGATATCGAAGATTGCTCTTAAACTAGGATAAGAGTGTATCTATATGCTTATTTTCTCTGCTATGAACTTGAAAACAAACAACTGCTTTTCTTTGCTATGAACTTCAAATGTAAAGGTAATACTTTTAGATTTTTATACTGTGGTGCACATAGCCTTTCGTATCAACCGATTGCATCAATTTAGTATATATATATTTTGTATATATTGTGTATAATATAATATAATATAATATATACATATATATATAAAATATAATCATCATATATATATACA